>JAYKKT010000085.1:10432500-10595000 GCA_036023115.1 Brasenia schreberi | reverse complement strand
GCCAGATTAGGGCTCCCTAATCTAGCCATTACTAGCGCTCTCTCACTCCTCTCGTCTTTCTATGCTGTGTGGCTCGCTTCCTTTGCAATGGTCTAGGTATAGAGAAAGACATTGGTACCCATGCATAACTAATAGGAGGCACTAATTTATCTAAAAACACCACTTAAAAACCACGAGAGGTTCTTGAGGTGGTGTTTTTTAATTGTATAAGGCGATTTTGAGTAGTAATAGAATAAAGTTGATAAAAGGCAGTGACTCATAGTTGAACGAGTAAAATTATGCAAAACAATTGAGTATATTTGAATATTGAGTAAAGACTATATCTTCTCTCTCTCTCTCTCTCTCTCTCTCTATATATATATATATATACTGGGATCCATTCGAATGCTTTCCATGAGCGAAGAAAGATCCCATGAAAATCCGGTGGGGAGGGGGGTGGGCGGGTCCGGATGCTTTCCATGACGTCATCCGACTTCGAACCTGTGACGTTCCGTCCTCCATGTCATCCGGAACATCTCAGCCTCTCCGCATGCGAAACGACACTAGCATCCAAAAGAGATGACGGGAGCGATGAGCGAAATGGAGGGCGGACAACGCTAAGCTGGAGGACACGTTGTAGTCAAACCCAGCCGCTCAACGTCTCACTTGGACGACGGTAGGTACTCGCCTCCCACACGTGTTGTCTGACACGTATAGAGATCGCGGAGACCGTGCATAAATGGGGCGTACCTCCTCTGTCAGATTAGTTTTCTGATAGACACAGTCGAAACGCAGAGAGAGAGAGGGGAGAAGGGGAAAGAGAGAAGGCGAATGACGGCAGAGCTTCAACTTCCACCGGGGTTCAGGTTCCATCCGACGGACGAGGAGTTGGTGTATCACTACCTCTGCCCCAAGTGTGCGTCGCATCCTCTCTCGGTCCCAATCATAGCTGAGGTCGATCTCTACAAGCATGATCCATGGCAGCTGCCAGGTTGGTCCTCTCTCTAATTCTGCAGCAATTCAACCATACCATCCTCTTTAGAAGGATTGTTGACCGAAATCAACTTTGAAATCTTCAAATTCAGTCGTGTAACTGAGATTTTCTGCTATTTGAAATTTACTACTCGCTCTCTCTGTTTTCGGCCGTTCTCCAACAATCCAAACATAGCATCCTGTTCAGAAAGGTTTACTTACTGGAAATAAACTTTAAATAATAAAATTAGCCGATTAACTGCGGTTTTATATGGCTTGAAATGTATTTCTCCCTCTCTCTCTCTCTCTCTATATATATATATATATCTTTTGCGCTCTGTTTTTGGGTGTTTCTAAGTGTTGGCGCTTAGAGGAAAGGAATTAAGAATGTTTTGGGACATGGTTGCAGGGATGGCACTTTATGGAGACAAAGAGTGGTTCTTCTTCTCCCCAAGAGACAGAAAGTATCCCAATGGATCGAGACCTAACCGGGCAGCCGGGTCCGGCTACTGGAAGGCTACCGGAGCCGACAAACCGGTCGGTAACCCCCGGGCGGTGGGCATCAAGAAGGCCTTGGTGTTCTACGTAGGAAAGGCACCTCGAGGGGAGAAGACGGATTGGATCATGCACGAGTATCGGCTGGCAGACGTTGATCGCTCTGCCCGCAAGAAGAACAGCTTGAGGGTGAGTACGTTACTCTTTTCAATTCAATTCCCTCACTGAACATGATTGGAATCATGTGAAATCTGCCGAAGTTCATGATCTGTAATTCAAACTCACAAACCTTATCACCTCTCTCTCTCTCTCTCTCTTTGCTAACCAACCTTATCCCTTCTTTTTTAATTTTAACCTTTATAACTTTTTTATATTCAAAGTTCAATGAACTTGGTCACTCTTGATAACATCATAAATCATCAAATTTAAATATAAATGTTTAGTATGATGAACTAAATATCATTTCTGTAATTTTGCAGTTGGATGATTGGGTGCTATGCAGAATATACAAGAAGAAAGGCCATAGTCATATGCCAGAGAAAGCCAAACAAAGTAGCCCCACAAACAGTTGGGACTACTCCAGCAGCATGCTGCAGGAAGAAAAAAAACCACAAGTTACAAACCAAACCGAACCCAATTTCATGGGCCAGATATCGACCGACTGGGTGCAGATGGACTGCTCAGACTCCGTCCCTCGACCCCATACGGACTCGAGCTGCTCCGAGCATGTTTTGTCGCCGGAGTTGACCTGCGACCTTGAGGTCCAGAGTGAGTTCAAGTGGAAGGACTGGGAGAGGGGATTCGAGCCCGGGAACACCTTCGAGAGCTTGATCAGTACCTCCTTCCCTGAGCTTGAGGAACCCCAATTTCTGCAGCCGATGTTGGTGAGAGAGCCCTCCTTCAGCGACGTGCTCATGTACTTTCAGAAGCCCTTTTAGGTAGTTCATGGATTCACATTCTTTTGCATGCTCGTGCTGTGCTCCACTTACAGGTTCGATCAAATATCAGCAAATCCGCTGCGTGGGCATTAACTTCCTTCGTAGTAATACATTTTGTGTATAAATACACACGTACGTATAGAATTACATGGCCGATTTGCGCCTTGTAGACAATATGCCAATCTATAGAATCTTCAGTATGTTAAAAGGATCGTAGGACTAGAGATATTCAGGTTCTTTCTCTTTTCATTTCAGATATTCAAGTTCATTCTGTTGTGTACAAATTCACCGAGATTTGTAATCAGACTACTGTTGAATCTATCTATTTCTACACAAAACTGAATTCTTTGTCATACAAGTGATTTGGGTAGTGTGGCGTCCTCCAAACTAAGAGACGAAGTTTCAAAATCCGGTCATGGGCTGTGAAATAAAATGTTTTAACTTCTCTTTTTTTAGGGGTTTTCTTGATTTGGAGTCTATAGCTAGTGAAATCGATGGTTTTTGGTGAGATTTCTGTATGGTCGCAGGGGTATGTTTGATTACAAGACAGCGCCTGCAGAACTATAGGGTGAGCCGCTGATGAGTCTCGTAATCAATGCGAAAACGGGGTCATGCAATCCCGCTTTTTACTGTGTACTATGGCATCCTGTTTGCATATGTCAGGAACTGGGCCTAGAATTCAAGTTCCATCGACAAATAAAGCTCTACGAACTTAATCACTGTCGAATTCGAACTGAAATAGCTCTATGAATCTACCCTCGAACATAACAAGCAAGGCTCTATCCACACAGGCCCAAGCACACAATGGCTCAACTGCACATGTTGACTTGAAAGCACTTTCAATTTTCAAAAGTCTCGAGTTTGATACCTCAAGGGTGCTTATCTTGTAGGGCTCTCCCGAACCGCTGCTTTTCGGAGACTAAAAAAACAATTTCGGACCAGGTCCCTAGGGTTCAGCTTCATATGTTGGGTTCTTCTATCTAAATTACCCATATTGGGAGATACTCTGAAAGACTTTTTCCAAACTTTTTTCTTTTGTTACAACGGGGAGGCTGAACAAGATGCACACCCCGAGTATCAAAGACATGACCTTCAACTTGGGAGTCAACCCCTTACCCAGGTGAGCTATTGCTTGCCCTGCAACTTTTCTAAATTTTGTCCCCACAATTTCATAGGAACTCACTCTTCTATCATCATTAAACACCTTACATGCATCGAGGTGTTCTTGCAAGGTTTCAAACATTAGGGTTCAAAATGGTGACACATTTCACAGCCCACAAAATCACCGCGCTTTCAAACTCAACAGTCAATTCCATGGTTCTTAATGTTTTCAATATGATGGTTAGCTTGCCGGAAAAGTGGCCGGAGATAACCTGTACATACTATATACTTTGCTGTAGCTGAATTTGGTTGAACTCTCTGTACATAGATAAAATCAACTTGAGAACTCATGTAAATTTCTTCACTAGAACATTTGAGTCCAGCTTCTAGAGTGGCAGACTGTAATTCTTGATAGGGGCTTATGACACTCAAAAAGCAATAGCTAAACCTGTTGGTTATGTGTATGTGTGCCTGTATGCTCTGTGCATCAAAGTCCTAGTCCCTTGCGTTAGTTCCGTTTAGTAGGTAATAAGTACTATCGGGCTGTCCCCATTTAGGGTGCAGTACTACACCTAGCATCACGACGCTTGTATTGTTCTCCCACAACCCCGTTTTCACAGACGGCACGTTCCTTCTATCACTGAGACTCCAAGTGATACCTGGCTGGTTGTGGGGAATTTTCGTTTAATATTCCTTGCCTACTTAAGGTTTAAGCCTTTCTAAGTCTGGAAAGAACTTGTGGTAACGTTCTTCGTCTTCGGCCATTCATGGTGATCCCAAGAGATCAAGTCACCAGAGATGAAGGGAATCATGCACTCGACGGGTGATGTAAAAAAAGTAAGCATTCCAACCTCTCCATGAGCAAGCCATAATCCTTACACCCACAAGGCAATAACGTATTCAAAGAGTAGACTCTTAATCATCTTTATTACTAACAAAGAGAAAGAGACTTATGAGTATTCTCGTGTCCTCCTCTAAGTTCAAAGACCGCCATAATAAATGGTGAAAAAGCATAAACAGTGATCAAGCCGAATACCACTGTAGGTAGTAAGGTAGGGAAAGAAAGAACTTAAAGGTGTCACTCCCCGGGTTAGATTGCACAACCTCGTTCACCTAACCAGTCATGTTCAGGTCCACCCAACCCGACCAGATTCTAACTATACACAACCCAATTGTAACTCGAGGGTAGGGTTGACAACTTCAGTGGCGTGATCATGCACTTGAAGAAGCCCTTCTATGTAGTCCGTGGTTTCACATTCTTTTGAATGCCTGTATAAATAAATATATGCGTATAGAATTATATGGCCTATTTGTGCCTCATAGACAATATGCCAATTTATGTGTTATTCAATATGTAAATGAACACTGAAGACAGATGCACGGTATGGAACTCATGACTTTCAACTTGTGAGCTGACTCCTTTGCCAGGTGAAGTATTACTCCTTGTGCTACTATACGGCATCGTGGATCTTGTTGATTACCACTTTTACCAACTCTTGAGATTTTAACATATCAAGACCTGTTTCTGTGTTACTGCATGCGTTAGCTCAAAGGTAGGGCGCTCTAATGCCATTGCTGCTGGTGGGGAGTTTGATTCTTGGAGGGTGCATGTGTGGGTGTGTGAGGCTTCGGCCTCCTCTTGTAGGGGAAAAAAAAACTGTTTCTGTGACTCTCAAGGCTGAGAGGCTTTGTGTTGGTTCAATTTTACTTGTCTAACCGCATCTTAGCCCTAACCAATCTCTTAAATCAAACCATATGAATGATGGAAGCACCGAATTGATATCTGAGAATGAACCCATCTCCGTGAAGCCGGAAGTCGGTAATGTGGAACCCAGAAGGGGCATCACCTATATGAGGCAAACTTCGTCGGAGTTGTTTGGTTGTATTGTGTGAATTTTGCAACTCCGATAAACTTTTAAAACAACAGTCTATCCTAAGGTTGGCGACTTAATAAGCTTTTGATGCTGCTATGTGTCACCGGGTGAGTTTCGGTGACCGGCATTAGTACACAAGTCCTTCAATCAACTGCAAACACACACACACACACACACACACTATACAAAGCCATGGTTTTTCTCTGTAAGATGCGAAAGCATGTATCTCACGTTTTATGAAAGTAATGAAAGTAACACAAGAGATAACAAAACTTGAAAGGAGGTTTTTTTATTAATCAAAGGATGGTCATTACTAAGCATTAGAGAGGAGTCCATGCGACAATACCACGGCGTCCCCCGGTGGCCTAATCCATGTGATGCCCAATTCTACCCTCCAAAGGTATTAAGATAGGAGATGATCAACAAGAGAGTCCTATACTCCTACCTTACACATATTTCACCTCTCTCTCTCTCTCTCTCTCTCTCTCTTCTATATATATATATATATATATATATATATATATATATTAAAGCCCAATGACCAAACCCTCAACATGTGCTACCCGACTCTCTTTTATAATACAAGGGACCAATTATATGGACCCTACTTGGGAAGGTACTAACCCAACCCATACTAGACTCATTACACTAGATCTGAGACTCCTAATGGGTCTAACATGATCTTATCCAAGCTAGACATAGACCCAACTCATGGGCAACCGTGTGGGACTCTCAAGTCACTTGCAGCCTATGTAAGAAACCCAAAATACACAAACTGGTCTCAAACAATCTCTTCGAGTTGAAACCTCCCCGAAACTAGTGCCAGTTCTTCCATGTACACCAAAGGATTGCTGCTCTTAACCCGATAATAACTCTTCCCTATCGGTGCAGAAGATCATCATACTCCGATAAATCGATAATGGGAACCCAAGTATCATCTTCGAGTTCTTTGCCAACCCGTCGAACTAAATACAAAGTCAATCTTTTAGGATTGATTCCTCTAGTCTCGTGCACCAATTTGGACCTGGGTCAACCCGGATCAAACCTGAACGGGGAACGGGTCATGTCCAGGTCAGCTTGTTTTAGATACAGACCCAAAGTTAACCCTACTCAAACGCGACCTGCTGACCCAATTTGTCACCCCTACCATCTACCATTAGTTCCGTTATTTTCATCAGTACCATTTAGAATGTATGGTGAATTGAACTAATCCACATCGAGTAGTAATAACTAGGGGTGTTCAAGAACCAAACCAAACCAGCGATTTGATTTGTGAACTGGTTCGGTTTTCATTTATATGGTTTGGTTCACAGAAGGTTCTATACAAATCACCATTAAAATTATAACATTGATATTGTCAATCTCATGTGTTTTGAGTTCTAGAAATTGTGACAGGTACTTTTGTATTAGCACATGTTAATGGTTTTGGCTTTCAATGATGTAGGCAGCCTTTGTATGGTGTATTTTATACGAGTAAATTATTCCATAATTTATTGAGTTTATTCGTCGTGTGATTGATTATACATTATATACTATGGTGTCATAATAAATTACGAGACCAAAGTCACCATGAACACCATTAAAATAATGATAAAAGTTAGGAAGTGAAAGGGGATTCGATTGATGATTAGAGGCAAAAGGGCGGGGAGAAAACAGCTACACAATAAAAGTAAGCAACGAATTGGAGATCAGGGTTGTTGTTTTTTTGGTGAAAGGGAGGCCTGAAACCAAATGGTTCGAGCCGAGTACGGGGTTTTGCTTTGTTTCGATTTGAAAAAGGGGGGGAAATGTGTGATTTTGATTCATGGTTAAAGGTTAGAATCGAATCAGTCCTAAGAGGACATGATCATCAATTTCTGGGATACTATTTATTTTTGGTACTATTTGTTGAGTATGAATTGTAGAAAGTGTAATTTATTATGGGTCTACTATTTATGCATTTTTTTTACTAAATGTAAATTCTTGTTATTATTTTTTCTCATACTACCCTTTTTCGATTTTCTCTTCCATTCTCTTGTTGCATACACCATTTTCTCAAAAAAAGAAATGCTATCACTAGTCACCCATTAAATCATGACGCTTCTAAGGCACGTCAACCTTTAAGTCTAAGACAAGTCTATCATTTTAATATAACATACCTTAAGCATGTTTTATTATCGATCATAAGAGGGGTATGATTCAGTCATGTCAACTTTGTCCCTTAAGTAAAACGTGACTTAAGCATATCTTGTCATTAAGTACCAATTTCTTCTCATTAGAAATATTTGTCATGACCAACAATTTAGGGCTCTATTTTCTATCAATTTTTTGTAAGATTTATGTTTAGATCGAGATAGAGATTGAAAATAAAAAAGAAAGAAGTTTGAAAGAGATCGATAAAAGATAAAAATTAAAAATTAAAAAAATTGAAGAAGATAAGATTTATAGAGAAATCAAACAATTGAGAGAAACAATGATATTAAAAAAGATTGCCAGAGAGAGGAAGATCGAGAAAAGTTGTTAAGACAAGAAGCCGATGGGACCATCAAGGGAGAAAAAACCAGTGACAAAGAAGAAAGGTGAGAAAATATGGAAGAAAGATATTTTTTGTTATTATAAAAAAGGTGTATGTTTAGTAAAATAAGTGTATGAATAGCAATTATGTTTGCTATTTATATATAAGCACATCTTAATATTGAATTTTGGTATAATGGGGGTTAATACCAACAACTTATTCTGTAACTTATGGGGTTTATGGTTATACATTACAAGTCACATATAATTTTAGAACATAATTAGCATATTAGAATGTAATGGACAATGGTTTAAAACCTAAACTAAATTAGAACCGATGGTTTGGTCTAGTTCAGTTTTATGCATCATATTGGCTTAGTTAGGTTCTCATGAACTAATCATATTGATTTGGCTAGAGGTTGTGCCTAAAAGAGAATCACCCAATATAATTTAGAACATCATTTGCATTCTAAGAAGTAATGGACAATGGTTCAAAACCAAACTAAATTAGAATTGATGGTTTGGTCTGGTTCAGTTTTATGCATTAAAATGGCTTAGTTAGGTTCTCTTGAACTGATCATATATGTATATGTATATATATGTATATGTATATATATATGTATGTATGTATGTATGTATACATGTGTGTATGTATATATACATGTGTTTATGTATATATATACATGTATATATGTATATATATGTATTTATATATACATATATACATGCATATATATATACATCTATACATTTATATATGTATATATGTGTATATATACATATATGTATGTACATATGTATTTATTTATTTATATATAGAGAGAGGACCATATCTACGCAAACCATCTAAATCACTCTTTACCATTACATTAGATTAGTTGAGATGCTTAATGTAAATTTAAAAAACAAAAAAGTACATTTAAAACCTACATAGTACATATATTAAAACAAGAAGTAAAACTTTTTGAATTTTCACCATTCATATCTCTTGATTTAGTTGCAAATTGTGGATGGGTTTGCATATGTAGTAATTTGTATATATATATATATATATGAAAAGAGAAACAGAGGATGTGAAAGATAAAAACTACGTAAACTTTATCCAAGCTGACTTCAATCATCCTATTTCACCATTTTTTATTATTCTATTTTTTATTATTGGTTTTTATCAAATTTATTATTACATTAGATTAGTTGAGATGCTTAATGTAAATTTAAAAAACAAAAAAGTACATTTAAAACCTACATAGTACATATATTAAAACAAGAAGTAAAACTTTTTGAATTTTCACCATTCATATCTCTTGATTTAGTTGCAAATTGTGGATGGGTTTGCATATGTAGTAATTTGAATATATATATATATATATATATATATATATATATATATATATATATATATATATATATATATATATATATGAAAAGAGAAACAGAGGATGTGAAAGATAAAAACTACGTAAACTTTATCCAAGCTAACTTCAATCAACCTATTTCACCATTTTTTATTATTCTATTTTTTATTATTGGTTTTTATCAAATTTATTATAGTCACCATCAAAATTATTTAAAAATGTACAATTATTTATAATATAAATATTTAAAAATTTTAAATAGTTTTGTTGACGAAAACAATTTTTTAAGGACGAAGAGTTGTTGTGAAAAGTGAAAGGGCGGCGGCAAGTACGATGCTCAATTGAATAATATCCTTTGTCTTATCGGAAGCTTTAAAGAACCAAACAAGGTTGTTCATTCGAGGCCGCCTGAAGAACCAAACAAGGTTAACCGTGTCTCGCCTGTACCGGCCCGAAACATGAGGGAAAAGGGGGGGAAAAGTGCGGAGCTCTTTTCTGCTGACAATCCAAATCAAAATGTTGTAAGAGGCATTTTCGCGGGAATAATTCTTACATTTCTTCTGCTTCTGCCCTTCGAATCCGTCGCCTCCCGAGATGGAAACGACGTTCTCCGTACGCAAAAGAAGGGGAAGGCCGGCGAATCGCTTCTTCGTCCCAGCAATCTCCACAAGTCATCTGTCATCCTCCTCTTGAAAGGCAGCGTCTACCCTGATGGGTACCTCTCTCTCTCCCATATTGGTAGTCTGTGGTTCCTTCTTGATTGAATTGCAGTTGATGTACTGCAATAAGATTTGAAGATTCCATCAAGGAATGGTTCAGAATAAGATTAATTTTCGCCGGGTCACTGTTGCCTTGGTTCCCCAATCATCTTTTGTCTCATTAGTTATTAGTCAACGGTTCTTCTGTTCTTCAAATTTCAAAATGGTTTGTACGTCTGCTTGTTCCTACAGATTATAAAGATAAGAGCAAGGGCAAACGTGTTGAAATTACTTCAGTGTTATTTCATTACAACGTAAATTCAGCAGAATAATTATTGAACTAACTCGAGTTTGTAAGATTGCGCATTTTCTTAGTTACCATAATTAATTTCATTTTGAGGGTTTCCAACACCAGGAACCATTTTGAACTGCAATTCAACCTGCTGTAATGAAGCTTTTCCGTTGAAGATGTCTCATGATGTCAGGACAATACACCTTCATCCACATAACTCCAACAACAGCAGCAATATTATTCAATCATTGCTTCGTATTCTTCAGGATATTCTACGTGACTCTGTGGGTTGGCACGCCTCCGAAGCCATATTTTCTTGATGTGGACACAGGGAGTCAACTTACTTGGCTCCAATGTGATGCCCCCTGTGTTAGATGTTTTAAGGTAATCATAATATCCAAAAATGTCCCGAAACTCCAAGCTATTGATGGTTCTCACTGCATCTTTGTTATCTTATCATACTTAATTCCTGCTTACTACTTTGGTCCATCTGTGCATGTTTTCAAGGGAGCGCACCCACTTTACAAACCAAAGAAGACCAACCTTGTTCGTTGCAAGGACCCCTCTTGCATTGCTTTGGGCTCACTGAAACAGTACCTGGCCAGCAGTGCGATTATCTGATTGAATATGCAGATCAGAGTTCGTCACTTGGTGTCATTGTGAAGGACACGTTTCATCTTCGTTCCACTGATGGAGATGTGATTCGGCCTTCTCTTACATTTGGGTATGATCATACTCTTTCCTAAAGATGGTTTTTGCATCCGTGCTTAAACTTTCGTCATTTTTGCATCTGCTTTGTAGTTGTGGATATGATCAACAAGTAACCATGACAAACCTCCAATCTGCTACCGATGGCATGCTAGGCCTGGCAAGTGGGAAACCAAGCATTATTTCTCAGTTGAAGGATCAAGGAATTGTCGCAAACGTAATTGGCCATTGTATGAGTCCACAAGGCAAAGTAGGGTACCTTTTCTTTGGTGAGGGTCTAATACCTTCTGCAACCATGACATGGATCCCAATGCACAATCACCCGCCCGGGTAAGCATTCATCTCATCCTCTTACTGTTCCTTGATATATTGTTTTGTAGGAAATTTTGTATCAATATCTTCTTTAAGACTATGTTAAGTTGATTTTGCAAATGCACATTAGATTGCAATTAGAAGAAAGTACCGTTCTTTTTACAATTTTTCTCTTTCTGGTATCATGCTGCTTGTTCATATTCAATTCTGAACTCTGTAGAAGTTGGTACTTCTAGTTTTTTCAGAACACATCTTTTCTTGATAAAACCCTGCCAGAGCATGTAGAAGATGCTCATGTTTTGCCTAAAAGTTGCTAACAGCCTTTCTGTCCGACTTTTGTAGCAGCATTTCTTTGGTCATGAATTGCAGGGTACAGTCCGGTCTTGCTTATCTGAAATATTTTTCTGGTGGCTAAGCCATAGTCTGATCTTCTTTCCATCACTAGGTACTCGCCTGGACCTGCAAAATTAATCCTTGGGAAGCAGCAGGTTAAAGATATAATGGTTGTCTTTGATAGTGGAAGCTCGTATACGTATTTCTCCTCAAGGGCATATGAAATTTTGCTCTCTGAGGTTAGCTGAAATGACATGAGGCCGTCAGAATTTTGTGAGTGACTGACTCAGTTCTGCTTCTCCTCCGTGATAACAGCATGTTCGTCTTTTCAGGTAAACAAAGATCTTGCAGGAAAGCGATTTAAAGGGACAGTTAAAGATGCGACATTGCCCTTATGTTGGCAAGGACCAAAAGCTTTCAGATCTTTTTCTGACAAAGAATTATTTCAAGACAATTATTCTTGAATTCAGAAACAGCAAGAATGTGCGGCTTGAAGTACCTCCAGAAAACTATCTGATCATTACAGTAAGTATCTCCATCCTCAAGTTTTTAATTCCAATCTTTTGATCTGATCATTAGAAATGAAAGGACCGAGAACTCTCTGAATTCTGCAGGCACAGGGAAATCTTTGCTTGGGCATCTTGAACGGCACTGAGGTAAACCTTGGAGATGTCAACCTCATTGGAGGTAACAATGGTTAAACTCTGTTTAACGTTATCATAACTACAAAATCGTAATGCTCATCCTTTTTATCCTCCTTTCAGATATATCCATGCAATCACATTTAATAATATATGACAATGAGAAGAATCGACTTGGTTGGGTTCCTGCAGATTGCAGCAGTCTTCCAAAGTTTGAACTTATTCTTTGCGAATTTATTTTGTTATTTCAGCTTTGCTTTGTTGGTTGGTTGTCTATATAATGGAGTCAACCTCTTTCTCGTTTCAACAGTTTGAATGGTGCCCTTGAGGATCTGTCTCAGAATTACGACACAGAGAGTAAGGCCTTCTCGAACAAGTTCAGACAGTGCCCTGCTACTTATCATTCGGAAGCAGTCAAATGTCGGTAGCATGTGATAGAGTAACTGCTGTTACATACCATTTTTTGTGTACAAGTGCGACAGTGTTGATCATGAAATGTAAAGGAAATGCACAAACTGTTTGATAAAGAGAAGGAATACAAAGTTTGACAATGAGTTTGCTGCTCTTTTGTTGGTTTTATGACCCTTACTGAAATATAAAGATGCATCTCCCACTGCTTCAGTGCATTTCTTTCATCTTCAATAGAGAATCATGAATAAAAAGTAATCTGTTGCTTGGATCATTGAATTGTACAAGTGTATAGCTCGTTTTATCAGCCGTACGTGGACCTCCACGAAATGCTGCATTTCAGCGCATCTCAGTGAATAAATGCTATTGCACAATGATGAAAAGGTATGAAACTGCAGAGACTTCTATAGATATAAATTAAGAATAGTTAAGTTTAATTAGGTGTGATTGCCGATATTTTGCGAGGCATTAACTAAAAGACCCCGGGTATAATTGTGGCAAACTCGGATGGCATCATTAGTGCATCATCCACCATGCCACTTGTTGTGTCAAAGGTGTTCAACCATTTTTGGTTTGTCAATTAATAGCAAATTAAAATTAATCATGCGTTCAGTTCAGGCATCTTTTGTGACATGAGAATTATGGAGAATATGCTAGACATGGCCATTTTGAAACTGGCATGCCGGTTCAAATCAGAACTGAATCAGTCACGTAACCGATGGTACCAGAACCAGACAAATCAGCCTCAGAATCATAACAAACCTGCGTAACCGGAACCGGGAACCTCTAGTTCGGTTACGACTTATGGTCCCTGGAAACTGGCCCGATAACCTTTGATTCTAAGTGCTTCTTTGTTTGTAGTTAATATTTTATCATATTTATATTATCAATGACTCACCCTGGTGATAATACTTCTAGTTCTAAAAACAAAGAGAAATCATTCTTTAAAGACATCGATACCACTGAACCATAAAGTATGGCAGATATAGGTATTGGTATTGGTATTAATGTTTTATTTATGTAGAAAAATATTTCATTGCCGAATGTTCAACCGATATAACACACATGGAAGATGTCCTCCAAAAGTCAAAGTCACAAGGATCTAACTTATTTAAGATTCATTTTACAAAGTTGCACAAAAGATTCATTTTACAAAGTTGCACAAAGAATAAAGTGTTATCAATAAGGTGAGGTGTAATTATTGTAGAAAGCTTTATAACTTTAAGCCAAGAAATGGTTCTGGCACACTATGAAATTATGTCATAAAAAAATCCAAAAGAAGTGGGTTTAGACGTCCACCAAACCCAATTTTCTGTGCAAAGAAGTTCCTCTACTAGTAGATATGCTTTCAATTGGGTTTTTCACTACAACACCACTCGAGATAGAGAGGAGTTTGCACATTTTATTTTAATAAAATATATTTCATTTAATTTTGGTCAAAAACTTGGTTTTATTGATTACATAAAAAATATAAAAACTACTTTAACAATACCTATTTCTAAACAATCAATTAGTAAACCCATACATAAATTATATAAAGATTACATTTTTTTAGTTCATTTGAGCATAGTGTGTTGCTATGTGCGAATACGTTTAGTGATAACTGGCAATTATATACACACATGGGTATTACTATTTAGTAGATATATAATAGTTGGTTAATTCAAAAATATCTTCTTCTATTTTGTTGTTTTGGTAAGTCACATGTAGTACAAAATATTTGATATATGTTAAAATAAGTTTTTTAAGAATATCAATTGTCTTTTAATATTTTTCAATTTCACTTGAAAACATTTCTCTAAATACTTGTGTTATTTTTGAGTTACGAAGAATTTGTAAACCTATTTTAAGGAGTACATCTTTCATGTTTGTTGTTCTTATTATGCATTTAAGTTATGTACGCATGATGGTTTGAATATTTTATAACCTGAAATATAGCCTATTACAGATGCCCTAATAAGCTTTGATTCCACTCTATTCTCATACGTAAGAGGTTTAATTCAAAGGAAAGTGAATTATGATCAAGCTCATTATTTATTTTATTTTTTTATATACGATTATAATTTATATAAAAAAACTCAACTCAAAAGAGGGTGAAAGAGATATTTTTTAGGCTAGCTAGGGCTAGAGATAAGAAAACTAAAGATCTTAATTATGTTAGATGCATAAAAGATGAGGATAAAAAAATTCTAGTGGCAAATGATGATATAAGAAATAGATGGAAAAACTATTTTTATAATCTTTTTAATGAAAATAAAGATGTTACTATTAGTTTAGGAGATTTAAAGTCAGAAAAGTATATAAACCACAATTTCTACGACGTATTCAAAAGAATGAAGTCAAAGAGGCTCTTAAACATATGAAAGGTGGTAAATCGGTAGGACACAATATTCCTATAGAAGTTTGGAAAATACTAAGAGAAATAGGAATCATTTGGCTCACAAGACTATTTAATGAAATATGGAAAAACCAAAAGATGCCCGAGAAATGGAGAATAAGTACACTTATACCCATATATAAGAACAAGGGAGATCAAAATTGTGTGAATTATCGAGGTATCAAGTTAATGAGTCATACTATGAAATTATGGGAAAGAATTATCGAACGTAGGTTAAGACAAGTATCAAGTACAACATAGAACCAATTTGGATTCATGCCAGGCAGATCTACAATTGAAGCGATTCACCTTTTGAGACGTCTTATGGAACATTTTAGAGCAAAAAAGAAAGACCTTCTTTCCATCACTAGGTACTCGCCTGGACCACAAATGTGTTGGAAAGAAACAATAAAGAATGATCTAGCTTATTGTAAGTTAACTACTAACATGGCACACGAGAGGGATCTGTGGAAACAAAGAATCCATGTAGCCGACCCCGTCTAGTATGGGAAAAGGCTTACTTGTTGTTGTTGATTATAATTTATAAATGTAATCATTTTAATTTTAAAAACTTAAGTTAAATGTTTTATGTAATTGTATTTTAAAGTCAATATAAATATATGATATTTTAACTTTGTTTATATTGTATATAATGATATGAGTCATTAATATATATATATATATATATATATATATATATATATATATATTAATAAATAAAATGACACAAAAAAAACTCATAAGACTGTCCTGAAACCGAAACCATCCCAGAACAAATCTTGGAACTGAAACTGGAACCACTCCATAACCCCTTTGGAGCTAAGACTGGAACCGCCCTGAAACCGTCCGTAAAACCAGACCGAGAACCTTTTCGAAATCAACAATTCCAAAACGAGAACCAAAATTGGTGTTAGGGTGGTTAAATTTTGGTTCCACACAAATCAAAACCGGCAGACATGTCTACATTAAGCATTGGAAAAGTCAACAATAATGGTTGGGATATATGCATCTTGGCTTATTGATGTTGAGAGCACTCAGCACTCATAAAACTTCAGAATCTAGCCCAAAGCCAAAACCAAGCTTTTCCCTGTGCCAGGTGAGAGGATGGATACATAGACTCTCTTATGAGATCCTTATGGTTGTTTGTTTGCAAGGTGGGCACTATGAAAAATCTCACTGGGATTGAGACATTGAGAAACTGAAATTTCACAAGGAGTTGGATGTTGAGGGGCCTCGTAATATGTAACATCGTATCCCACTTTTTACTGCACATAAAGGCCAGCGTTTCATTATTAAAACCTCCGTTTTCTCATGCCTCGGGATCAAACACCCGGCCACTATGCTGCTTCAGTGCTAGATCTGACAAACAACTAAGTATTTTCTCATGAGATTGGTTACATGGATTCTTTGTTTTTATATAGTTCTATTATAATTTGTAGAATATAAATAAGTTCGACAAAGCTTTGATTGTCGAAAGTCTAACGCAACTCAAATATTTTACCGGCCATACAAGAGTGATCCCTTACATTAAAGGAGTTGTGTAAGTGCTTAATCCATTGAAAGAAAATCACATAAAAGATTTATGTGAGTCCTACTTACTAAATGCAACTCTCTATTACTACACAAAACCATAGTTTAATAAAACTTAAAAGCCACTTATGCACAGTGACTTCAAATGTTTATGAATTTGGTAGGAAAAAAAAGAGACATTTTCCCCAATCCAATGTCAAGAATTGCAAAATTGAGCAAATGCTACAAAAGGGAGTGAGATTAGGTTCTCAAAAAGTTCCGTTTGCCTCCCTTTCATCGCCTTGGTATTATTCCACTTAAAGCAGATGTCCAAAACCCCCACTTTCCGGTAATAAAAAGTGCTTGGAGTGAGAATAAAGAACACCCAACAAATCCTTCACTGCAATTAACATGAAGACATATGCAAATGCTTTATTCCATCCCAATCTTCCCTTAACCACCAAGAAAATTCTCTCCTTACCTCCTTTTATATAGCTACCTTCAACCTCAACCCATCTCATTAATTCCATAATTCAAGTTACCATACTCTGGGATGAGAGTCAATATGAAGCTTGCTTGGAGGAGTTAATAATTGTAGGGCCACAACAAAGAACAAACTTATCTTTTCTCTGTGTGTGTGAGAGAGAGAGAGAATTCATTTGTTTGGGGGACTATAGTAATTATTCAGGGGTGAGCAAATAAGACGATCAGCGGAGAACTATGAGGAGGTGTTGTTGGCTGGTGATTTTGGTGGGTGTGCTGTGGTTTGAGGCAGTGCAGACGCCTGTATGCCTTGCTGCTGTGAATGGAGATGCTGGAGCAGTGGGTGGCAGCAGCAGGAGAAAGGACTCATCGTCTGTGAATAAAGCCCTTGACTCCACCGTCGTCCTGCCCATGAGAGGCAGCGTCTATCCCGACGGGTAACTCTCTCTCTCTCTCTCTCTCTCTCTCTCTCTCTCTCTCTCTCTCGCTCGCTCTCTGTGTGTGTGTGTGTTGTCAAGGCAACTATACATTGATTCTATTGTATAGTTTGGTCAACAACCATCAGAAGGTGGTACTTTCCCATCAAATGTTCATGATCTGGGCCATTATGAACAGATTTCTGGATTTCATGACGAATGATATTGATGAGAAAATTTTATAAAGAGCCGCTGCTAAGTTCAAGAATGCTCCTTAAAAGAGTCAAATCCAGTTAAAAAACACTTCGTGGTTATTCTGCAGGATGTTTTATGTTACTCTTTGGATGGGCGTTCCTCCCAAGCCATACTTCTTTGACGTAGACACAGGCAGTGACTTCACGTGGCTACAATGCGACGCTCCATGCATCAGATGCGCTAAGGTACGTCTTAGCGCTTTGACTGATCTTGAGTTTGATCTTGGCGGGTGCGAGTGCGTGCGTGTGTAGACATGGCCGGTTCCGATCCGGTGGTTCCAAACCGATCGAGCAAGGAACCAAAATAGTCGGAACTGGACCTAAAACTAGATCCTAAAACCGGTTTTTAAATTCAAAACTTTTTAGATTTTTCTGGTTCTGAAAGTTTTGACTGAAACCGAACCAGCCATGTCTATGTTTGTGGCTTAAGCCTATCTAAACATGATCTTCACAAGACGAGTAGGTGGTGAACTCACTCACCACACATAAACATAGATCAGTAACTGCCTACATATAGACAGTGGCAGACGTATTCATTGAAAATCAGAAAAATCTATACAAGCGGTCTCAATTTTTGAAAGTTTAACTAAAATTCGAATAACTAAACTTCGACAGAAAATCTTATGGGGTGAGACAAAGTCCAGTTGGGTGAAGTTGAGGTGAGGCAATTATAAGTTTCTGAAAATTTCATATTGCTTCTCTAGGTATTTTTTATTTGGGGTAAGATGGCTATCTCACTTCATCCATGATTAGGGATCACAATGAAGTGGGTGGGTACAAGTTCTCTTTTTCCTATGGGTGTACTTGATTCCCATGATTGAGAATATGGAAATGAAACTTCAATTCTAATTACTGTCACATTCAAACACGGAGCTAAACACACAATAAAAAAGTAGAGTCCTATGATCATACTTTTTACCCTTTTACGAGGCCCATCTACGAGGTGAGTTTTTAGAACTGAAACTATAATTCTAGTTTCATAGTCTCAGCCTTAGAATCAAACACCACCCCACCCCCTCGATGGGCATAGGTTAACGATATTCTTCCCTCCTTTTGAATTGGGTTGAGTCAGGGTTGGGTAGGTACATGTCGATATTGCCATCCCTACCCATGATTGGGTCCGTCGCTAACTTCAACTTACCCCAGCAAATTTCTGGGTCAGGCGCTGCAAGTGGCAAATCACTCACCACAAAAGAAAAAGGCTTGGTTTGGTTTAGTTTTATATTAGTGTTACTGAACCGTGGCTTGTTTGAGAATGTTTTAGGGGCCGCACCCTCTTTACAAGCCAAGGAAGACCAACCTTGTTCCTTGCAATGATACCCTTTGCACTGCTTTGGGCTCGATGAGAAAGTATCCGTGTGAAAGACCCGGCCAGCAGCAATGTGATTATCTCATTGAATACGTTGATCTTACTTCATCACTTGGTATCCTCGTCAGAGACGCCATCTTCCTCCGTTCTGCCAATGGTTCTACTGTTCGGCCCTCTCTTTCATTTGGGTAAATTTGTAACTAACATATTTCCTGCAGCTGATTGAGTTTTGCTCATTTCATCACAGAGATTAAAACTATGCCAAGAAATAAGATAAACCGGATGGTCTCCCTTTCCGAGTCCGGTTTCAATGTTTTTGCTTCCTGGTGTGGTTTGGTTCCGGTTGGAACCACACTTGAAAGAGTGGACATAACCAACTTGGCTCCTCAACAGGCGAAGTCATGTTGGCTCCGTTAGTGAGAGCGAGCTTGTGAAACGTCATGAGCTACAACTCTCTCTCTCTCCTCTCTCTCTCTCTCATGACATGAGAAATTGGTACTAGGAGCCAGTTGATACTAATACAGAAAGTAAGATCAAACGGCTCCAAAACAACTAAGAGAGCTAGCGCTAGCTGCTTCCACTCTTCACGTACACATACACAAACACGAACGCAAATATGCACACACACAAGCCATAGGGATGTGGCTTATAAGGCAAGGTTACGCATGGTTTCTATCAGCAGCTGATGTCGGCTTACTGCCACACCTAAAAACATGGTCATAAACTCATATTTTTAGCTGCTTATTACCCGTTTGGCAGATGTGGGTATGATCAACAAAGCCCTCAAGCGAGTCTCGTATCCGCAACGGATGGAATCCTGGGACTTGGAAATGGTAGGTCCAGCATTGTATCCCAGTTGAGGGACCAGGGACTAGTTAAAAGTGTAATTGGCCACTGCATTAGTGGCCAAGGTGGAGAAGGGTACCTCTTCTTTGGCGATGATCTTGTGCCCCCTGCTGGTGTTACGTGGATATCAATGCACCCAAATCCATCTCAGTAAGCATCTCTCTCTCTCTCTCCATATGAAGCCAGTAATGTCAGTTTCTTCAAGATTAACAATTTTGGGGAATATTTATTATTTGCAGAATAGATTTAGTGTTGTTTGTCTACAATATTAGTTCTATCGTTCTGGGAGATCGTACTTTTCATCTGTGCTATTAAATAGCAGCATTCATTACTAAACCATTGACAGATACAAATGATCATATTAAAGATCTATTTGTGCCTGTCTATCTCAATATTCCATGGTTTCTCTTCTTACAGTCTACATAATTTGTTCCCAGGCAGGCAATTAGAACAGCTAAACTACAAATCTAGTCATCGAAACCAAAATCGAAATTAAGCCTTCTCCTTCACTATGTGGGGTTGGCTATATGGCCGTTGGGCTCGATATTGTCATCTTTACAGTTCAAAAGAAAAGGATATCATAGCTATAGCAACATACAAAAACGAATGATGATTAACCATTGTTGTTTGCTCATTAATCAGGAAATACTCACCCGGACCTGCACATCTCTTATTAGGAAAGCAGAGAATTAAAGATCTTATGATTGTCTTCGATAGCGGAAGTTCATATACCTACTTCACTTCTCGTGTTTATCAAGGTTTCATATCGGCGGTCAGTTACAGCCTCGATAATCTGAAAGGTTGTTTTGATTTTTCTATATGCTTTACGTTGACAATTGCTGTTTGCATCATTTGCAGTTAAGCAAAGATCTTAAAGGCAAGCCAATCAAACAGACATATGAAGACAACACATTGCCATTATGTTGGCAAGCACCAAAAGCATTCAAATCATTTTCTGATGTCAAGTACTTTTTCAAGCCACTGATACTGGATTTCAAAAACAGCAAAAAAGCTCGCCTAGAAATACCGCCTGAAAATTATTTGATCATCAGTGTAAGGTTTTGAACTACAGAAAGGCTTTGATTTGCTTTTTGATTCCCCATTTTCTCGTAACCTTCCAAACCGTGAAACTGAATGAAAAATTCCTGGATTGTACAGTCACAAGGTAATGCATGCTTGGGCATTTTGAATGGTACTGAAGTTGGTCTCAGAGATTTCAATCTCATAGGAGGTACAATGCTTAGCTAACTACATATATAATTACATAATGAGTGATAAACAGATCTTTAAGATTGGATTCAATGCTGAAATTGCAGATATATTTATGCAATCATATATGATTATCTATGATAACGAAAGGCACCAGATTGGTTGGATCCCTGCCAACTGCAATGGGCTTTCAAGGTCTGCAAATTTATTTCTCATTATGTTGTGTTGTTAATGATATTGGTCGTCATTTGCATAATCTCATTTTTATTCTTGAACAGAATGGGTTCTTCAGACAACAGGGTTGCTGTGCCCCAGATGATGTGGTCAGCATGAGTATCTTAACAAATAACGTTGCCACATAGTATGTGACTTACCGACCAGGGACAGTTGAATCTAGTTAGTATACAAGGAATAGTTAGCTGCTGTATTACAACAAATTTCATATACAGGCAGAAGTCAGAATAATGGAAAAAGCCTTATACTGTCAATTACATGGTGATATTTTACATTAGTGATTATTAAATTTCAGTGCTTTTAGAGAAGATCATCTGAACTTTCAGTGCAGATTCAAAGGTCAGTGTTGACAGGAAGAAAATCCTCGTCTCCCCCATTGGTATTACCTTCATGATCTTATGAAGGTAAAATTGGTGGTCCAACATATGTACATGAGCCTGCCGAATGGCTCTCATTCTAATGATTGATGTTACACGATACCTGATGTTATCTTTGATTGCTATTCAATCATTCTCAACCACAGCATTATGACTATAAATATATTGAGCATAGTTCAAGAAATATGTGATTTAAAAGCAAACAAGATCAGACCTAATTGTTTATCATGCTTATTGATCATTAGTTGAATAACTGGAGTGATGGAGATTGGGAGTGATGTAATGATCACAGATAATCATGCAGCAAAATAAGAAAACAAAATGGCAGAATCTGATTTAACACAAAACACAGATTCATATCACTCAATTTCTACAAAGAGTAAGACAAAAGAACGCGAACAATAGAAAAACATATGCAGGAACAACTCGTAACATATTTCCAATGTTTACCCTTTGAGACTGAGCCTGTATAGCTTTCAAATGGGAAATTACGGAGTAGGAATTTCGCATGCAATGCACTAAAGTTCAAAACCCTAAGACAACCATGGTGCCAAGAACAAGAACCACGCAACTCATACATTTGCAAGAATTATTTTAACGTCAACCAGAACAGAATCAATCAAGCAGACAAGAATTGGAGGTATAGATCTGTGCAGAATATAAAAAATAACCTGAAGATAAACCAACACAAAGGTAATCACAATTAAGACCAGCATTGTACTCGTCAATACATAACCTATATCTCAAATGCTCAAAACGATATGACATGTAACAAAGATTTCTTTTAAATAATAAGATTATACGCTTCCAGTACAATATGCCCCACAATATAGGACAGCAAGTATCCAAATTACCATCAATGTTATATGTAAAGGGACATAGATAAAACACTGATTGAGACTGTAATATAGTATACTTGGATTAGGTTAAAGAAAAAGGTAAAGAGGTTAAAAAACTGAAGAAATGCATAGTTTTGCGCCTTCGCATGGCAGATTTTTGTTACTCCAATATGCAGGCTAAATTTTCAGGTATAGCTGCATCAAGACCAACAACGTCTTCAACATGACAAGATAAATGATAAAAATATAAACGCACTTATAGACAAGCCACATTAGCATGCATCTCAATGAAAGATCCATCTTCATACATGTAGTTACTACGAAAAAACTACACCTAAAGGTTAAAACATGCAATTCTCGCACATAAACATCAAGAAAAGAATACAGAAATAAATTGTCGTTCAGTACATGCAATTTGTTCACATGACACGTTGTCTGGTAAGCCATGAGCAGAAAAATGGAAAACAGAACAGCATCAGTTTATACAAATTAACAAAGTTCGATCTTTGTTGTGCATGTTACTGGAAAAAATGCCATTGACATGAGATGATGTACATTCAACCTAGAAATAAAGGAGGGTGTCATTCCCCTTTTATTTGAAAGTAAGGTGCCTACCCCACTTATAGGGTGGGGTGGAGAGAAGGAGCTTTGCGTCACGTAACATGACCTTACAGTAGTGGTTCAATTTTCCTGATCATAGCAAGCATTTTAGTTCTTTCAATATATTCTCCCCATTGTACATCTTAACTTTCTCATCCTTGGGCTTCTTATATATTCTGCCACTAGATGATGGCTCATGGTCACTGTTGTAACATGGTTCTGAACTCATCAGATCCAATACTAGTTCCTCATAAATAAGTCCACCATGCCTTTGAGTTAGCAAAGTGCATCCATATGTTTGCAAGCTCATCTCCCATTTCGTTTTCTCGATGTTTTGCTTCCTCAATCTTCTTTTCCAGCTCTCTCGTCTGGCCTTTTCTGGTCAAGGCAGACTAGGGGGAAGCATCTCTTTGTCACATAAAGGAGACTTCGTTCTTCAGCTCCTCCATCAACACCTCGTGACTCCTTTGTACATGTGCTGAGTTGTTCACCATTACTCATCTCATGATTCTCAAGATTGAAGGCTTTGCATGACAGGTACTCTCTCTACTGTATGTCTGTTCCTTGGCTTCTGCTATGTCGAGGTCTTGAACTTCCTCTGCCAAATTTCAAAGCACCATTGTAGCCGCTGAGGCTAATTCTTCGTCATAAGATGCTTCCTCTCCAAGCTTCTGTCAACTACTTTCAAGCGTACCTTTTTGTTCAAGCAATATGGCATTCTCTTGCTCAAGTTTCTCGATCTCTTCAACCTGAAATGAAGATTCATTAACTGATCCAAACAAACAGAGATGGGGAATAAACATTATTAACATTGCAGATAGATAACATTACAGAACAACCAATTGAATAGAGAGAAAGAATGGTAAGAGCCACTAAAAGATTTTGTCTTGCAATGGTTGACTGTTTTCGCATGCTATAGAGGAATTCTGTGAAAATATGGCAGACAATTTGATAAGACTTCTTGGTGTCTATCTGTCAGTGCAATCAGTGCAACTTTCATCAAACGAATGTCCAACACCAGTCCAGTTAGTCACTTTCTAGATCCATCTGCACTTTCCTTTAATCCAGTTGAACCCTTATCCAGGAAGGAGTTTATCTGTTGCCTCAGCAGAATAAGTCTTCTGAAGTTAGCATTGTCAGATAAGTAAAAGTTCAAGGATAGATAAAGTTAGTATATAAAATCTTCTTACAAGTAAAATAACACTTAGCTAAAGACATCAAAAAAATGCAAAGTGCAATACCAGCAGTTTGGATTTCAGGTTAAAGTAAGCATGAAATGAAGTTCCTGTCAAGCACAGAAATATCACCTTTATCTTAAGTTGTTCTTGGAGAATCGCATTGTGGGCAGACCTGATCTTAGTGGTTCATAACACATGGAAAAATTTGACATAAACGAAACATTAGCACAAAGATAACCAAAGATTGGACCTCAAAATAAATAATAAGATGGTTAGATGGAAGGTATCTCAAGTGTAAAGTCTTAGCTTTTAAATGTGTGAACTTTGAAAGAGCCTGTAAGAATAAAATTTTAATTGATGAGCAGCAGTTAAAAGCAAAGCGTACTTTGGTGCTTACATTCATAGGGAGGAAAGAAAAAGGCAAGATACCGTACACTTAATAGGAAGGCTTAAAACATAGTTATCAAAATCAGCCTTTCCAATATCAGGAAGGAAATTTGTTTGCACTGTATATGATCTTGACTTGCAAATCTCAGCATGTTAACACAATAGCCACAGTGTAGATATTTGTCGCCCTTCTCTTTTTTCTTTTTTTCGTTGTGTGTGTGTGTGTGTGTGAGAGAGAGAGAGAGAGAGAATGATGCAGCACAGCAAGCGATAGCTCACTTGGTTAAGGGGTTGATTCACAGGTTTAAGGTCACGAGTTCGATACCTGGGTGTGCATGTGGCTTCAGCCTCCCGAGTGTACCAAAGAAGAAAAAGAGAATGGTGCATTCACCTTCATATGGAGTGGAAAAATGTAGATACGAAAAGCCATTTGACAGAAATAAGAGGGTTAAGGAGAACCATTTTATGAGTCTCTCTCTCTCTCTCTCTCTCTCTCTCTCTCTCTCTATATATATATATATATATATATATATATATATATATATATATATTTATTTGTAGAAAAAAAGAGTGTATCGAGCTATTCCAAGAGAAAGTTTCACCACTCAACATCGACTTTTAGTTATGAATTTACAAATAAAAAAATAGATAAAAAGGAAAAGAGTACATCCACCTATTCGGACTAAATAGTGGAACCTTAAAAGAGAGAAAGAAGATATATTTAAACAGAAAGTCCTTAAAGGAGATGCTTGAAATTATGTTGGTACACCTTGTGATATGTGGAACAATATGACTATATATATTAAGAAAGTGGCGAAAGATGTGTTAGGTGAATCTAAGAGAGGTGTACCGGTACAAAAAAAAGCTTAGTAATGGAGTGAACTAGTGCAAAATAAAATCAAGGCAAAGTGAGCATGTTATAAATTACAGTATGCTAAGAAAACTAGTGAAACTTTAAAGGCTTATAAAAAAGCAAAGAAGTAAGCGAAAAATGCTGTCAGTTAAGCAAAAGCTAAAATTTGAGAGGATTTATATAAAAAAACTCAACTCAAAAGAGGGTGAAAGAGATATTTTTAGGATAGCTAGGGCTAGAGATAAAAAAACTATAGATCTTAATTTTGTTAGATGCATCAAAGACGAGGATGAAAAAATTTTAGTGGCAAATAATGATATAAGAAATAGATGAAAAAACTATTTTTATAAGCTTTTTAATGAAAATAAAGATGTTAGTATTAACTTAGGAGAGTTAGCCAAATCAGAAAAGTATATAAACCACAATTTCTACCGACGTATTCAAAAGAATGAAGTCAAAGAGGGTCTTAAACAAATGAAGGGTGGTAAATCGGTAGGACTAGACAATATTCCTAGAGAAGTTTAGAAAATACTAGGAGAAATAGGAATCACTTAGCTCACACGACTATTTAATGAAATATGGAGAAACCAAAAGATGCTCGAGGAATGGAGAGCAAGTACACTTATACCTATATATAAGAACAAGGGAGACATTCAGAATTTTGCGAATTATCGAGGTATCAAGTTAATGAGTTATACTATGAAATTATGGGAAAGAATTATCGAACGTAGGTTAAGACAAGTATAAGTACAACAAAGAACTAATTTGGATTCATGTCAGGCAGATCTACTATTGAAGTGATTCACCTTTTGAGACATCTTTATGGAATATTTTAGAGCAAAAAAGAAAGACCTTCACATGATATTTATTGATCTAGAAAAAGCTTACGATAGGATATCGAGAGAGGTTCTTTGGAGAACCTTGGAAAAAAGAGGTATCTCATTGACATATTAACCTTATAATAGACATGTATGATGGTGCAAAAACATGTGTGAGGGCTCATGAAGGAATGACAAACTTCTTCGAAGTTAATATTGGGTTACATCAAAGATCAAATTTAAGTTCATACTTATTTATAATGGTGATTAATGAGTTAACAAAACATATTCAAGATGAAGTGCCTTGGTGTATATTATTTGCAAATGACATTGTGTTAGTGTAAGAGTCTAAGAAAAAAGTTAATAGAAAATTGGAACTATAGAGAGAAGCATTAGAAAGCAAAGGCCTCCGACTTAGTAGAACAAAGACAGAATATATGGAATGTAAGTTTGATCATTTGGTTACTTTAGAGGACATAAAAATTAAAATTGGCACACATTGCATCCCTCAAAAGGAAAGTTTTAAATACCTAGGGTCAATTTTTCAGAGTGATGGAAGAATTGATGGAGATGTTACGCACATAATTAATGCTGGTTGGTTAAAATGGAGAGGAGTATCAGGTATTCTTTGTGATAAGAAGATACCATTAAAGTTAAAAGATAAATATTATAGAGCATCAATTATGACTGCAATGTTTTATGGTTCTGAGTGTTGGGCAGTTAACCATCAACATATACAAACGATGTCTATGATAGAAATGAAGATGTTGAGATGGATGAGTGGTTATACAAGAAAAGACCGTATACATAATGAGGTTATTAGAAACAAATTAGGAGTGACACCTAGAGGATAAAATGAAGAATATCGTTTAAGATGGTTTGGACATATACAAAGAATATCAGAAGAAGAACCTATAAGAAGGTATGAAAAACTAAATTTGGAAAGTATGAAAAGAGGTAGAGGGCGATCACTAATGTGTTAGACAGAAACAATAAAGAATGATTTAACTTATTGTGAGTTATCTGCTAACATGGCACATGATAGAGCTATGTGGAAACAAAGAATCCATGTAGCAGACCCCATCTAGTATGGGAAAAGGCTTAGTTATTGTTGTTGCATATATATATATATATATATATATATATATATATATATATATATATATATATATATATATATATATATATATATATATATATATATATAGAAGCTGGTGCAGATTTTGGGCGGCCCATTCTTCCAGACAAAGTAACAGGTTGATCTATGCTGAGCAACAAAGTCACCAGGTCAATTTGGCAAGTGGTTAAAACCGTGCTAACAGTTGTGAGAACTCAATTCCAAACAATACTCTGGAGCTACATGTTTGCTGCTGTATTTTATTCTAGTATTGCTATCTCATGTTGGTACCATTTCTAACTCAAAAATATCGTCCTTGACATATTCTTTTTAGAAACAGAATAACACAATGGGAAAATAAAGAATGCCATCATCTCCTACTATAAACTGTTAAAATTACATGATGTTCTTTAAATCTGAAAAATTCAAGAAATTCCAATCAAATAGGGAAAATACATTATTACCATTTATTCCTTCCCTAGCGTCACTTCATACTTGTTATTCAGCTACCTCATAAACGTGTAGAATAATTGTTGCTGATCCATGTACCCTATCTGCATTCAGATGACAAAATCTTGTAAGTATTTATGCATAACATTAATATCTGTAAGTGAAATTGAATTTTGACTTAATACTGTGAAAGGATACGTAGGACAATGGACCAAAAGCTTATCTTCAGTAAATGCAAGTTTGAAAGGCCACCAAATAAAGGCAAGACACAACCAAGTCTACAACACAGAAATTGTGATAAGTGGAAAAGGCAGATAACTGCTTATAATTATACGTGCTCAACCTAATATAAAAGCATATTCACAATCTAGTCCCCCTCCTGGATATCTTGATAGAGGTAAAGATGAAAATGAATACTGGACTAAGTAGCATCTAAACCTAAAAGATTCATATCTTCTCAAATCATTCTTAAGATAAGCAAGCACACTGCTGGCTAGTTGCGTTTTGAAAAAGAAAAGAATCATATGCAAACTCATAAAACATTTTAGAGTAAAATAGAAGAACCTTCACATTATATTTATCGTAGAAAAAACTTATGATAGGATGCTAAGAGATATTTTTTACACAACTTTAAAGAAAAGAGGCATCCCATTGATATGCATCAATTTAAGAGATATGTCATTATACACAAACATGTGTGAGGACCTATGAATAAATGACAAATTTCTTTAAAGTTTATGTTGGATTACATCAAGGATCAGCTTTAAGTTCATATTTATTTATATTGTTCATTGACAAGTTAACAAAATATATTCAAGATGAAGTACCTTGGTGTATGTTATTTGCAAATAACATTGTGTTAGTTGATGAGTTTAAAGAGAAAGTTAATAGAAAATTAGAACTATGAAAAACATTAGAAGTACCTTAGTGTATGTTATTTGCAGAAGATCAACTTTAAGTTCATATTATTTATGTTGGTCATTAATGAGTTAACAAAACATATTCAAGATGAAGTACCTTGGTGTATGTTATTTGTAGTTGACAATGCGTTAGTGGATGAGTTTAAGGAGAAAGTTAATAAGAAATTAGAACTATGAAACATTATAAAGTAAAAGCTTCCAACTTAATAGAATAGAATATGAAATGCAATTATAATCGTTTGGCTACTTCTAGATGACATAAAAATTAATATTGATATATATTGCATCCCTTATTGTGAAAGTTTTAGCTTTTTGTGAAACAATAAAGAATGATCTAGCTTATTGTAAGTTAACTGCTAACATGGCACATGATAGAGCTCTGTGGAAACAAAGAATCCATGTAGTTGACCCCGTCTAGTATGGGAAAAGGCTTAGTTGTTGTTGTTTATATATTGCATTCCTCATAAGGAAGGTTTTAGCTTTTAAATACTTAGGGTTAGTTTTTTGAAGCGATGAAAAAATTAATGAAGATATTATGTACAGAATTAATGCAAGTTGGTTAAAGAAGAAGTGCATTAGGTATTCTATGACAAGAAGATACCATTAAAGTTAGAGGTAAATATTATAAAGTAGGAATTAGACCCACTATATTTTATGATTCTAAGTGGAGTTAATCATCAACACATAGAAAAGATCTTTGTATTGAAAATGAAGATGCTCATATGGATGAGTGATCACATAAGAAAAGATCATATACATAATGAGGTTATTAGAAACAAATTAGAAGTGATACTAATAGATGGTAAAATGAGAGAAAGTCGTTTAGATGGTTTGGACATATAGAAAGACAATCAAAAGAAGCTTTAGTTCAGTAAGAATGTATGAGAAACTAGATTTGAAAACGTTAAAATAATGAGAGGAAGACCACAAAAGTGTTTAAAGGAAACAATAAAGAATAATCTTAGCTTATATTGAGTTAATTGTTAGCAAGGCACATGATCGGGCTTTATGGAAACAAGAATTCATGTAGCTGACTACATCTAGTACCGAAAAAGAAAAAGGCTTAGTTGTTGTTATCTCTCCTTTCTTCTATGTTTTTTGTAGATAAGAGAACCCCTTTGTACAAAGTAAGCCAAAAAAAAATGGAGACAAGGGGTCTCCTTGTCAAAGGCCATGAGTCAAAGTAATATAACGGAAAGATTGGCATTCTAGAATTGCAGAGCAAGTCACGATGGTCACACATTGTTTAATTCATTTGACCAAATGAGAGAAAAACCTTAACTTTTTTTTTATAAACCAAAGAAAGTTTCACTTGACCCGATCATAAGCCTTACTCGTATCTAATTTAAGAGCAATTTCGTAAGTATTACCAGAAAGCTTATTCTTCAAATAATGCATATGGTCATGACCAACCAAAATGCTGTTATAAATTAACCTCACTTTAACAAATGCACTCTAATTAGAGCTAGAGGACGATTCAAGCGACCTTGTGGACGGTGGTGCAAGAACTTGAGACACTATTTTATACACCATATTATTTAGGCTGATAGGTCAAAGATGGCCATCCATAATAGAAACATTTGAATATGATTAAAGATTTTAAAAAGGTTATCTCCCATGAAGAAACCTCGAACTATACGAGAAATATCCACTTTCAGAAGATCCCCATTCTTGTGGAAGAAAGCAAGAAAACCATCTCCTGCTGCACCATCTGCTTGGATAGAAAAAGCTACTCTCCTTAACCCTCTTGATTTTTGAAGCAGTATTTCTCTACATTGATGAGTGCATTAGCATGTTGTTGATCCAATCTCTTCACTTCAATATACAATGAAGTTTCGCTATCTTTCTGGACATGAAACCGTGCCTTAATCCTCTTGATGATGGTCTTGGAATTGCTGTAATCAAAATGGCACCAAGACTTTAAAGCATGCTTACAAGCTTTCAGTTTAGCAAATACTTGGATCATTGAATGGCCTTGGATTCGTTTTCCACACACATGATGGATAATGTCCTTAACATCAACATTATCGCTCCAGCTCCACTAGTCCTGAAACTTGAATCTATAGAAAGGTTGTTCTTCTCGTGGCTTTGTATCCAAAAGTAGTTGATGATCTGAACCAAGATCAAAGTGAGTAATAGTCACATACTGATTAGTTTTCTTCCAAGTTGCGGAAACCAAACCACAATCAAGCCTCTCACAAATTGGTTGAGTAGAATAGTAGTGACTCGAATAGGTAAAAGGATCGCCAATATAACCAATACCCATTACTGGATAAAAATTCAGGAAGTCGATAAATATGTTGATAGCAATAGTTGATTTATCCAGTCTTCCTTTCCTGTCTGACGCTATAACGTTAAAGCCGCCCATCAGGATGTATCAATCACTTACAGTAGGTGGTATACCAACTAAATGATCCATTTAATTTGCTTGAGTAGATGGACTATTATGAACACGAAGGCCGATTAAATATCATTCGGTCTGAGTTGAAACCTCACGAATTACAGAGTAAAACGTAGAAAAGAGTACGGGAAAGAATTCTAATACTCACTTCATTGTTCCAGGCAATAGCTAAACCTCCGGTGGTCTGGATTGTGTTCACCAATGTATGCGAAAAGCCCAATATAAGAAGTCGGTTCTCTATTCTTCTCTATGGTTTGGTTTCCGACAAGAAAACGACACGAGGAATGAGATTGCAATCCCTTGCAAATGATGGAATATCAGGAGTTGCCTAGGGCTCTGAGAATTCCATGACATGATCCTCATTGTCATCATACATGCAATTTGGCCTCTTCTTATTGGAGATATATGCTTCATCTTCCTCACAAGATTGTTTGAACCCAGAGCAAGCTTGCTCTGCATTCACTACTAACAACCGGGAAGGGGTCATAAGCTTCATCTTACGATTCAAATTCTGCTTTGCATCCTTCCATTAATTGAAAGAGGGGAATGGGGTCTGCTCACTCTGTTTTGATACATTAACAGGGAAAGACATAGTAAACTTAGGTAATGCATCTTCAACTTCTTTATCAACACCCGGTTGGGAGTGATCCAATTGATCGGTATCATCTTCTTTAGAGGTGGCCTCAACTTTACCGGCATCTAGCATGTCTTGCAAGGTCTCACCAGAAAGAGTAACAACAAGGATGATCAGAAATTCGTAAGAGGAGTCGACTCATTTGGATGCACATCATGCATATGACTTGTGATGATGGTGTTAGGCTCTGGTTTTGAAACGAGAATGGGGCATCACCAACCCATATTAACTAACCAACTTGGTACGGATATAGGTTGAATTTTACGTGAATATTATATAACCACTTCTTTTTTTGCCTATATGTATGGATATGCATGTCTGGTTCTTAAACCTGGAACTGGAACCGAACCGCCCCAAGGCTGGTTCCGATTCTGGTTTTGAACCGCCACATGAGGGAATACATATGGTGTAATAAGGGATGTATATTTTTTGACGCTATAAAATGGAGAAAGATACGTGGCAAACAGTTGAGAGTTTTGAAAAGAGAAGGATACCTAGTTTATGAAAGAACAAGACCTCGAACATGTAAAATAGACTTGTACGAACATAAAAGTGAGGAGTCATCGAGGATCATGCTCAAAAAGTTTGGCATGATATGGTTTCTCTCAAAAAACTATAAATAGGCATGTGTAATAAATGATACAATTGCAATTGTTTCTTCTTTTACCTTTCTTAGGAGGAGTAGTAAGGTAGTCCCTTCATCGTCTCGAGCACACAAGTGTCCTCCTTTTATATAAACCCTCATTGGTAACCATGATATGTACAATCGGATTCTCGAAGACCTATTCCATCACCTTGATACCTTATAACTTGTTTTTTCCTTGAAAACGAGGATTAGAGTTATGTGGCACACTCCTTTCATCTTCTAATATTGTAGTCTCGTACAACATGCTTTGTCATTCATGTGTAACCGTTGATTTAGGTGGCAACATATTTTTGTCATGCCTAGTGGGATTGTCACGCTTATTTGTGCGGTTATCAATTTTATGGAGACTCGATCCAATCGAGTGTACTTGATGGCATTTTCTAGCGTATTACTGACCACCATTCATCACTATCACCAGGCTAAAGCTCTCGAGTTCTTGGCCCGCATGATCAAGTGGACCATCCCCCATCTTAGCAAAGAGAGAATATGTCCTCATGCTCAATTAAATGAAGATGTTGTGCTTGAACATCTTCAAAACCATTAATTAATAATTGGTTTTAAGGAGCAGTTTGGGGATCTCTAAAAAACAAAATTGTTCCATCAGATGGCAAAAACCATGATCGCCAATCAACTACTGGCTACCATTCAAGATCAAGATTTGCTTGCCGATAAATGAAGGAAAACTACAGAAGCAATCATCCAAATGGTATTCCAACGAGCATTGATGCTCAGTACTTATACGATGAGCCAGAACATATCGAAATCATTTGTAGCTCAAGGACCTAATTTGTAATATGAATGAATTAATATCTTTCGATAATTGCTTAAGTTTTCGGTCCTAGATTCATCTTTTCAAACTTTAGTTATTACCCGACCTTATCTTACCTCGACACCACCTAATATGTTGGGAGGTGCTTACCAAATGTTGGGATCACAAATCCATGATCTCATTCCATGGTACCTCCAATATCTCCAAGCTTTATGGATGCCCAAGCGGGATAGGTTTTCCATTGACCGCATAGCCAATAGATTTGGGCCACAAGTTCTCTCACAACATTCGGTATATCAACAACCTAAAGTCTAGCCATTTCAACCTTACTAACCTCTGCTCCCACCAATATACCATTGGTTTGCATTCGTCCATCAGATGTCGAATCAATCCTTGGAGTTAAATGATGTTCCGATGAACCACAATGAAGTCATTGACTTGGTTTGGAATATGTCTGAGATTGGACTCCATATACTTGATACTGAACTTGATCATAAACCTTACTCTTACTAGATCAATAAGCTTGTGCTAATCCAGAGGGACTTCAAAGCTTTGTTTACTATCATTTTAGGACAAAAAGGTAAGTATCCAAGGGAATATTGTGCTTGATTCACTCTTTAAGTATGGAGAATTGGGCAATAGTGAGTTTGATAAACTGAAGCTTTTCATGTCTTTCCTCATATGTCAAGCTTATGCTTGATATACATTATTAAAAATTGTGTCAATCCAAACATGGGATGAGATGTAAAAGGCGTTTCTAAAATGCAACAACAAGATTCTTTCTTAGCCAACATCGATAAACTTGATGAACCTTCACCAAAAAGCCAAGGAAATTGTTGAATCTTTTTTGAAAAATTCTATGAATGGTCAGACAATGCCAGATGTATTTCATTGAGGCTAAGTACATGGGATTGGTACGAAATTTTTTGTACACAGAGATCAAAAGGGTTTAGCAAGATATTTTTACCCAATCTTGGTCTAACTGGCTAATTGAGTGGTAGAAGTCGAATATATCCTCAATACTATGGATGTGTTAGGTAACAAATGAGAAATTTTGAGGCATAATCAATTACAAGTTTCAATTTCCAGACTATATGATACATTTGACTTAGGAGAAGTCATGGTTGTCGAGTTAACATAGGGGTCCTTTTATGTTTACAATTCTCTTTAGCCTCAAAGAGAAAGGAGAAAAAAGTCAATGAGAAAGGAACATAGCTTTTTGATATCTCAAAAGTCTATAAGATTTTTTATTTACTTTTTAAGGATCAACAAATTACAGTGCCAAAAAAATATTTGATACCTTCTCGAGAAGAGCTCAAAAAAATGTCATGGTACTGTAAGTGATATAACATGACGTTTCATGATATAAATCAATATATTAAGTTTCACTCAGATATACAGTAGGCTATTAGGGATGGATGTCTTAAGGTTATAGATAAGAAACCTTGGATTGATACAAATTCATTCCCATCTTATAGTGAAAGACAGTCCTATTCTATCACTTTCCACTATCACAATGGAATATGAAAAACAAACTCAAGCCATTTCGGGTGAGGGAAGAAGATTGTCACACATGTCTCTTGATCGAACGAGACCAAAACATGTGACATTACGTGAGAAATAGGAGGAAGTGGATGAACGGGATTGTCCTATACTAGGTTGTTTATCAAATCGCCTCATGTACCAAACTTGAGGACATCTTTGTAGGAACTCTTGTTTTCAACAATTGGAGTTGCAATGAAATTTGGGGTTTCTTCTAGGGCCACATGGCCAATCTTGTACCCAAAGAGCTACACCGAGTTATGAGGAACGGCAGCCTGTTGTTCATGACCTTGGAGTATCCTCGAGAGATGGAGCTAGGCTAAGATCAATGTTTTGTTAGCATCGTTGAGATCTAAGTTCATAATGGTTTGACTTCGTGGGATAGAAATTGATGTCTTATATGAGGCCAAATGATTAAGCCTTGAATTAACCCCTCAAAAGTCAACCAATAGCTAGAGAGTTTTTGGTCGAGTACTCAATTTTCATCCAATCATTGGTTGATTATTCATACTCATAAGCAGCACACTCAGTGAAGTAGGGTTTAGTATAAGAAGATGTTGGAATGTGATGAACTCTTGAGCATGAGAAACATCATTTGAATGACCATTCTTGAGCCATCGTGGACTCAAATGAAGAGTCAGAGTATGATTACCCCTTAGAGAAAGAAATGGAGCCTTCAACACTCAGAGCCAAACGTACCTCAAACAAATATGAGGATTCTAGAATCAACTTATTCTTCGATTGGGGATTCACAAGGATTGGTGAACAAAAGTGAATACCGAGGATGCTAAGTATGAAGAGATTTATATTTTCTACCAGAAGACCAAGATGAGTGGGTCACGACAATTCTTAGTGAATGGAGAAGCGATTGGTTGGTTGTCATTGGTCCTCAAAAGGTAGGCACAAGATGGAAGCTAGACGTTCTTACTATCTTGTGGTGAAAAGGACTTTGTGCATACATGGTGGATGACACAAAGGAGGCTACGGGACTATAGGAAGAGGACCAAGAGCAAAAAGAGGAGATGATAGAGTTAGAGATATCCATCACGAACTTCGAGATGCAACATGTTGTAGAGATTGGGTTGAATGCATGAGAGTTTTCAGGGTCTACAAGAATTGTTGTGAATTCATACAATTCATTGTCAACCGAGATTGTCAAAGGATCGCGGACACATATTAACAATAATCAAGATTCATAAGAAGTTGCCAAGGATGACTACTTCTCTGATCAGGTCTACAAGAATTGTTGTGAATTCACACAATTCATTGTCAACCGAGATTGTCAAAGGATCACGGGCAGATATTAACAACAATCAAGATTCATAAGAAGTTTCCGAGGATGACCACTTCTCTGATGAGACATACATATGTGATGAAAACTTTCGGTGACAATCATAAGTATCCTTTTTACCTTTTAGAAGGAATGATTATTGTTTTGCCGATGCATTTTGCTCATAAAAGAGATTCTTGACTGGTGCTAGAAGATGGCATCCTAGTAGATAAACTAAATTAGGTAGCTTTGATCAATAGTGTTGACATTCTGATGAAATTTAAGAAACTACAAGAAGTCTTGACAAGGCATTTACAACTATTATACACCACTGTAGTGGTGAATGGTCGACTTTTAAGCAGGCTTTTGTGGATGGTGGTGTTGTATTGAACATGATGCTGAGTAACACATTTCAAGGTATTTGATTTAATCCCGATGAATGTCAAGATATTCAATTTTTGAGAGAAGCCACCAGTTACCATGAGAGTCATAGTTGTTGAGCTTACAATAAGCTTAAAGACCTCAACTACCCCTTTCTTCGGGGTCAACGGCAATTCAGGTTATTCCCTCTTACTCATAAGAGAGTTGATACATCAAACTATTGTATGCCCTCGACATTAAATTAGAAGTTGATGTTTTTGATTGGTGAAATAGTGAGATTGTCAATACAGAGGAAGATCCTTTTGCAATCAAGGCCTTCGATACATTATTTTATTCACCTTGGGTGAGTTCGATCATTATACCTAAGGTTCTGGAAGAGATGTGGTCATGCCAATTAACTACCTAGGGTTTTACCTTTGACTTAGCCGATTTACTATCATTACCTAAAGTGAATGATGGATAGTCAGTCCCATGTCGTCCTAGATTGCTTCCAACCATTGGAAGCATCTCATATTGATCAAAGACTAAGAAGGGGGAGGGACAAGTGGAAAATTGCCCCATTCTTGTGATTATGTAGTTTGTTGGAGAGAGAGCAACATTTAATTGTCCCAATTAGAAGGATGAACCAAGTTTCATCTCAGTGAATCTCTTGATGGAGGTGAATTGAGCTTCAGAATGAACAATTAGACCGATAAAGATGGTTGCCATCATGTCCAATGAGAACTAGTCACGATTGGTTGAGTTGCTTAAGCAATACAAGGATCGCTTTGCTTGAGAATATCAAAAGATACCTGATTTACCTCGAGAATTGGATGAGTTTACCATTTTGACCATCAAGCAGGAGATACATGTCTTTTAGAGACCAAGTTTATCCAAACAACCAGGTACGTAGATTAGTTGTCTAATATTATTCTTGTCATTAAGAAAAATAGAAAATTGTGAGAGTGCATTGGTTATTGCAACCTTAGCTTGGCCACTACAAAGAATTAATATGTCATGCCAATGTCACATATATTGATCAATGCAGCAACTCCTCTCTAGATTTTATCATTTATAGATGACACCTTGAGATATAACGAGATTAAGGTAAATCATGAGGATATGCACAAAATGACATTCCAATGCCAAGGGACATTAGGGATCTATGAGTGGATAGTGATGCCATTGGATTTAAGAAATATGGTGCCACATATCAACAAGCGATGAACTAAAATTTTCAAGATTTAATCAAGAAAACCACAAAGATATACATTGTCAATATTGTGGTCAAGTTTGAAATTTGGAATAACATTTGTTTGATCTGGAGCAAGCATTTCAGTGAATACAAAGGCATCATTTGAAAATAAATCTTAACAATATACTTTTATAGTTTTCACTTGACATTTATTAGGTTTTCTAATATATAACAGAGGACTCGAAGTCGATCCAAACAAGGCCAAGGCCATCATTGATGCTCAACCGCCCAAAACAAAAAAGGAGTTACAAAGCTTATCGGACATGTAAGTTATTTGCGTTGCTTTATTGCTAATGATTTAATGAAGACGACTCCTCTAATAACTCTACTTAAGTTGAAGATAACGACTTTGTTTGACATACAAAACAATAGTTGGCATTCGAGAAAATCAAGGAGTATTTAGTAAGATCATCTGTATTGGTGCTCCCAATTTTCAGAAAACCATTGAAATTGTACATAGCCACTACAGAAATTTCATATACACACTTCTATATTAAGACATTGAATACAATACTAAGTGAGTTGTTTTCTATTTGATTCAATTGGTCATGGATGTATAGTCCTGATTTTTTCTAATTGAAAAAATATGTTTGGCCTTTAGAACATTATCTTATTACAATTGAAGTACATGTAATAAGTAAGCAAAATTGATATTTTGTGTTATCTCCTGGTTGCTCAACTTTTTAAGATAGGCTATTTAAATGGAAAATCAAGTTATGCTCATTCAACTTAAAACATTGCCCTCTCAAGGCAGCGAAGGGTCAAGTAATGGTTGAGTTCTTGGTGAATTTTGTATGTATCAAGGTCACTAACCCTTTAGACATATACACAATATGATAGCTAAGCAACCATGATCGATTATGTTAGATGGCTCAAAATGCAATCGAGGTATGGGAATCAGTATTTATACCATCTCTTCGACTAGAAAAGTTGGTATGCTCTCATTGTCCTTGGAGTTAGATTTTACCAATAATGAGGTTGAATATCAAGCCTTGGTCTATGGTCTAGTCTCTATAGCTAGGGTTGAGAAAAAAAACATGGTGATTCCTAAGTTATACTAAGTCAATTAAGAGGGATTGCCAATGCCTTAGCTCGAACTTGCGACCTTTGCATCAGCACGTAAAAGGTTTATTAGAAACCTTTCTCAATGTAAAATTGTTGTATAATTTTAGAGATGAAAATAAAGTGGTGAATAATTTAGCCGAGATTACTGTGGGCTATAAGACAATTCATGGGTCCCCAACAGTGATAGCCTCAGTTCAGGATATGAATGAACCTCATGATTGGAGAGATTTGTTGGTAAATACTTGAGTCAACCTTCACAATGTCTACATATTAAGACTCGGCATAGAGTATTAAGTTATACTTTGTTGGATGATGAGTTCTATAAGCAAAGCTATCAAGGTATGCTTTTGAGATGTATAAGTAGAGTTGAAGCCCATACAGTAATGGTCAAGATTCATGAAGAAATTTGTGGGGTTCATCGGTTAGGGCTTAAAATGAAGTGGCTAATATATTAGCATGGGTATTATTAGCGAACTATGCATCAAGATTGTATTAAATTTGCAAAAGAATGTCAACAATATCAACATTTCACCTTTTACAAAGTAACTGTAGCAAAATTGCATTTAATTATCAAACCATAGCCATTTAAAGGTTGGGCCATAGACTTAATTGGAAAGATTCATCTGAAATCTTCAAAAGGGCATATTTTCAATATAGTGACAATAGATTACTTCACTAAATAGGTTAAAGCCTTACCATTGAAAGCAATGACCTAGGACTATGTTATCAAGTTCATCAATAACTATATTATCTTTTGACTTAGATTTTTAAAAATGATTATGGCCAATCAAGGAACTATGTTCATAGAAAAAAAGATAATGGCTTTTCTAGAGAGTTTCGGTGTTAAGTTGGTACTCCTTATTGCATAGGTGAATGGTATAGTTGAGGCTACTAAAAGAATGATTATTGATTTAATTTAGAAGTCCTTTGAGAATAATCCACAGAAATGGCTTGAGGTTCTTTGGGCATATCGAAACTCCAAAATCTCAGCAACTGGAATGACTTTGTTTCAGCTTACATATGAATAAGATATATGATACAATATTACCGTTAGAGATTAATATCAGATCTTTGTGGGTAGTCAAATAGAATAATTTATAATCTAATAAATATTTGCAGTCATTAATGATAGAACTTGATTTAGTAGACGAATATTGCTTGATGTTATTAAACAATTTACTGGCTAATAAGAGGAAAGTTGCTTGAGCATGCACCAAATATGTTTGAGTGAAATAGTTTTGAGGAGGAGACCTAGTTTGGAGGGCTATCTTACCAATAACCCTATAAGATAGGGTTTGGAAAATGGTTTCTCAATTGAGATGGACCATATATAGTATTGATGGTTCTACTTGGAGGGGCATATAGACTTCAGAATTCAAAGGAGAAGAACATGCGAGGAGTATAAATGGTAAGTACTTGATGGAGTATTATCCTTCGATTTTGAAAGGATAATTTATTTTAGGAATTCAATGAATATGAGCATGCAATTATCAAAAGAATTATAAAGAATAAAAGAAGAGAGCCAATTATTTATTATGAGGCAAACGCCTTATCAAAGACAAAAGCACTTCCTCATTATGCCAATTTGCTTTTCACTACAGTCATCTGACACTCCTTTCATAGCCCTGAGATTCTCGACTACCAATGGTTCTAATGATGTAAGGAAAATGACTTGTTGAGAGAGAAAGTCACATCTAAGGAGGTCAATATGCTTATAAGTTTCTTGACATTGGTCCTAATTTGGAAGGCTATCTTGCCAATAACACTATAAGACACTGTTTGGAAAATGCTTTCTCAATTGAGATGGACTGTATATTGTGTCAATGCTTCTACTTGAAGGGGTGTATAGAATGTAGAATTCTAAGGAGAAGAACATGTGAGGAGTATAAATGGTAAGTACTTGATGAAGTATTATCCTTCAATTTTGAATGGATAATTTATTTGATGAATTTAATGAATATGAGTGCAATTATCAAAAGAATTATAAAGAATAAAAAAAAGAGCCAATTTTTTATTCTAAGGCAAACACCTTATCAAAGACAAAAGCACTTTCAGATCATACCAATTTGCTTTTGACTACAGTCATATGACACTCCTCATATTCTCCTTTTATAGCCCTAAGATTCTTGACCACTAATAGTTCTTCTTATACTTAGCTCTTCCAAAGGGACTCTAGGTAGGCCTCCTCTAAATCCTGTAGTTTTTGTCACTCCTCTTTGTAAGCTCCAATGGTAGCAGTTAGTTCTTGGTAGAATAGGGTCTAACGATCACTTATAGAGAAGGTATGACATAAGGGAAATGAGTTGTCGAGAGAAAAAGTCACATCCAAGAAGGTCAATATGCTTAAAAGCTTCTCGACATTAGTCCTAGTTTGGAAAGTTATCTTGCCAATAACCCTATAAGATACTGTTTGAAAAATATTCTCAATTGAGATGAACCGTATATAGTGTCAATGCTTCTACTTGGAGGGGCATATAGATTGTAGAATTTGAAGGAGAAGAACATGTGAGGAGTATAAATAGTATGTACTTGATGAAGTATTATCCTTCGATTTTGGAAGGATAATTTATTTGAGAAATTTAATGAATATGAGTATGCAATTATCAAAAGAATTATAAAGAATAAAAAAGAGATAGCTAATTATTTATTATGATGGAAACACCTTATCAAAGACAAAAGCAATTCCTAATCATGCCAATTTACTTTTACCCATAGTCATCTAACACTCCTCATATTCTCCTTTCATAGCCCTGAGATTCTCAACCACTAATGATTCTTATTTTACTTAGCTCCTCCAAAAGGACCCTAGGTAGGCCTCCTCCAAATCCCGTCCTATTTGTAAGCTCCAATGGCTACAATTAGTTCTTGATAGAATAGGGTTGAGTGATCATTTAGAGAAGATGTGATGTAAGAGAAATGACTTCTCAAGAGAGAAAGTTACATCCAAGGAGGTCAGTATGCTTACAAGCTTCTCGACATTGGTCCATCATATCTCGCATATTGGAAGCTTGAGATTGAAAGTTGTTAGAAAATACTCTTGATTGCCTCATTGTTGCGCGAGATGGTCCAACTAGAACGGAGGTCTAAAAGATATCGAGAGATTGCACAAATTCTCAACAATTGATAGTTGATGATTTTTTAGAGATCAAACTAAACTTGTTGAGCTTGGAGAGGTGCGTGTAGATTGTAGCTAGCTTCTGAAGGGTAGTAGACAGAGTACCTTGAAATCTTTAAAGACTACGCTCTGAACAAACTCTACATTTGATTCTTGAGAGTGGTGGTGGTACTACTTTTTTTTTAGTACAATGTTATTGTTTGACACCTCTACATTAACTAGACCTTTTTTTAGGAGCAATTTTGGCATCCTCTATAGGAGAAGATTATGACTATTATAGGATGCTAGTGGAAACAAGCATGAGAGCTTCATCGATTTTCAAAATCACTGATATTTTGATTTGAGTCTCTTTTTAAGGTTGATGAATTTAGATTGGTGGAGATGTGGATTACCTCTTGATAGGGTGTAATAATTCTTCTAGTAGAGTTGGAGGCTCAGAGTTCCTTTAAGGATTCATGATGGCTCTACTAGAACTAGAGGTAGCCAAAACATGACCTTTGTTCAAACTCATAGGATAGGGAGGAGCTTTGGCAACAATTACTTACAAATAATGGTAACATATATAACCAAGAGATAAAAGTGAACAAAGTCACTTCTAAGAAAGCTTACCCTCTTAGGACGTTGATGTTTTATTGGGAGTCCTTCCTAAGGATCTTATATAGGAAGCTCGAAAGAAGGTCCTTGCAGTTGAGTATAAGCAAGAGTATTGGGATGTGGATGTTATTGAGGTAATATGTCTTGGTCCATCAAGGCACATTCGGTGCTCGACTCAACAGGCATTGAACTAGTAAATTAGTGGATAAAGTCATCCAATTCTTTATAAAAATGACATAATTGGCCGAGGACCACCACTCCTCATATTCGGTGGTAGCTCTTGGATTGGTCGTGAAGCCACTGAAAGGGAATGTCTCGACTAGTTAGAAATTGACTTTAGTTATCATAATGATTACTGAACTTGATATTGTCTCATTGCCTGCTAGTACCTCAGTTAGATAAATGAGGTCGGAAATTCTTCGAACAACCTCAAATTGATGGTCTAAACATTGAGAGAAATATCTCCCAACCATTGTTTTATTGATAGAGGAGGAGGATGCACCAACCTCATTTAGCAAATCCCAAGAGCATAAAAATCACTGTGACTCAACTAAAGAGATATGAGCAAGGCTATATAGCCTTTCTAACATCTATTGGGTCACGCATTTCTCATGACTCAACAGATGAAAATCAAAATTATTGTCAAACTCCAAGTAAAGTAGTTTCTTAAGATAGATTGACAGTGCCCTAGTTTGAGATTGGAGCTTCAATAAAACTCCACATACATAGAATTCCTCCCATTTAAGGTCAGCAAGTGGGTGACTCAGGAGAAAAAGAGGGTACAACTAGGGAAAGTATAGGTATATCCAACATTAAAGAAACCATCAAGGACCAAAAGTGGTATTGAATGTCTTCTCATTGGAAGATGAGAAAGAAAAGTGCACATATCTCAAAAAAGTGTACTCAAGAAAAAGAAAAAAATCAAAAGGATAATAAAAAAATAAAGCCTCAACTATGACACATTATTCTTTCATGATTAATACGTCATTGAGGCAAATAATGAACTTGTATAACGAGGACAAGAGAAAGCTAGTGTGTTCGTCTTGAGTGACCTGCCCGTATGAAAGATTTTTTGAAACAAAGGAGAAACAGAAAGAAGAAAAACCTAAGGAATGAAGTTCAAGACCATCAGAAGAGAGTTTAATGATGGCATGAACATATAGGAGAGTAGGACTTATCATGCCAAGCTTAAGAACAAAATTGTTGATCTTACTCGACCAAAAAACTAAGAAGCTAAAAATAAGATTGAGGTTGGCAGGAAAGGTGACTTGAGACAACTATATTAGGTCAAAAATTCCTCACACGCACCAATCATCGGCATGTATGACACTCGTCCAGTCCAGCCACTGATTATATTCCCTAGAGGGTATCGGTTAGGTATGAAGATCCTTGGGAAAATGATTGTATCGAAACTAGTTCGTATAGTATGGTTGGATTTCTGAGATAATCATTTCATCGACAATTCTAAGGCTTTTTGTAGCAGATACAGTAGGTTGAGAAGAAAATATTTAGAATCACCTATTAGGATTTTGGATGAAGTTGGATTCCTAAAAGCCATGGGATATGAGTTAAGAAAAAAGGCTCAAGACATTTTCTTAAGGAGTCTTGTGTAGAGAAAGGGTCAAATATGTTTCACATAAATGGGTGAGAAAAAATGGAATTGATTACTTTTATAGCATAAGGAAGCAATGTCCTATCAAATATCAAATTGCCTTGACTTTCATGGTCATTCAGTTCAAAATTCAAAGCAGTGATAGATTTAAAAAGGCGAAGGTATAGGATAACTATAACATTAAATGATGTTTTAGCCAACTATGATGAATTTCTTGATGAAACAAAAATTGAAGGACAAAAGTGTAAAAATGAAATGGTATATTTGTGCATGTAGAAAGGATTGAACATTTTATATTAGCTATTAATGACTAAAAAGGTTGACAAGATCTCTATTATGATATTCTCTGCCTACCTACATAACCTATCCCAACATCCTCTCCAAAATTGTCCTCAAACTCCTGTGATTCCTCAAGGCCATTATGATCGGGACGTTGGATTGACCATCCCTCTCAAGAGCTTCATGGTTAGAAAATAAGGCATACAACTCCTATGATTCTCGAGCTAGCACCCGATATGCTAAAATCTCTTCATCTCGAGCAATGGATGCTTGATATTATAGGAAATTGATATCAAATTGCACTTGAGAACCTTCGGCTAGTAATTCTTGGCGATGTTAATAAAGAATCTTGAGTTGCTCTTTGAGGCATGAAATCTAGGCCTGGAGAATGGAGTTTTGACTCTCGAAGGTAGCTACACATGAAGATATTTGTGTCATCTGGGTAGTCGAACTATGGTGAAGTTCTTCAACGTCAATGACCTACCAAGACAAAGAGCATATTCACTCTTGATGTGCACCGATAGAAGTAAGTTGGGCCTATGTTGCGACTCGATGGTTTTGCTTAGTATCAAGATATTTGCAGATTTAGATGCATCTCTCCAAAGAGTATATCACATACATACCATGACTAACTTCAATTAGAATAGAATGGGAAGAAAGAGACCTTGTGTAGAGTTGTTGAATCATGGAAGTTATGATATAAAGTGATGAAAGAAGATTTATCCAAAATCATTGAAGTATTAAAATTTTCCACTTTTTACTCATGATGCTTTGGAGGTGGATTGTTACATAGTTCAAAAAAGAATATAGGCCTCTCAGTAGCAACTTTTGGTATGAGATTCTAAATTTTATCAATTATGTCCTCTATTAAGATGGGCTTGGATGAGAGATTTCTCATTTTTTATCGAATTGTACATCTAATAGTTTTGGTAGAAGTATATTATGAAGCCCTTTTTCATGATAGGAGAGAAGAAGCTTAGGTCAAGTAAGAAATACGCCTACATCAGAATTTGGGATTATTAGTAGTAGTTGCGTTCATGTCATAATCAATGAGTATTGATTTATATTTGTCAATTGAGACCTTAGTTGTCTCGGTATAAATGGTTGTCTAACAAACAACAAACAAACAACAACTAAGCCTTTTCCCATACTAGACGGGGTCGGCTACATGGATTCTTTGTTTTCACATAGCCCTATCATGTGTCATGTTAGTAGTTAACTCATAATAAGCTAGATTATTCTTTATTGTTTCTTTCCAACACTTTTGTGATTGTCCTCTACCTCTTTTAATACTTTCAAAATCTAGTTTTTCATACCTTCTTACAAATTCTTCTTTTGATCTTCTTTTTATGTCCAAACTACATTAGACGATATTCTCTCATTTTATCCTCTATTGGTGCCACACATAATTTGTTTCTAATAACCTCATTATGTATATGGTCTTTTCTTGTATGATCACTCATCCATCTCAACATCTTCATTTTTATCACAAACATCTTTTGTACATGTTGATGATTAACTGGCCAACACTCAAAACCATAAAACATGGCAGGTCTAATTGTTGCTCTATAATATTTACCTGTTTAACTTTAATGGTATCTTCTTATCACAAAGAATACTTGATGCTCCTCTCCATTTTAACCAACCAGCATTAATTCTATGTGTAACATCTCCATCAATTCTTCCATCACTTTGAAAAATTGACCCTAGGTATTTAAAATTTTCCTTTTGGGGGATGCAATGTTTTTAATTTTTATGTGCTCTGAAGTAACCAAATAATCAAACTTACATTGCATATATTCTGTCTTTGTTCTACTAAGTCAGAAGCCTTTACTTTCTAATGTTTCTCTCTATAGTTCTAATTTTCTATTAACTTTTTCTTTAGACGACTCCACTAACACAATGTCATCTGCAAATAACATACACCAAGGTACTTCATCTTTAATATGTTTTGTTAACTCATCAATCACCATTATAAATAAGTATAAACTTAAAGTTGATCATTAATGTAACCCAATATTAACTTCAAAGAAGTATGTCATTCCTTCATGAGTCCTCACACATGTTTTTGTGCATTCATACGTGTCTCTTATAAGGTTTATATATGTCAATGGGATACCTCTTTTTTTCAAGGTTCTCCAAAGAACCTCTCTCAGTACCCTATTGTAAGCTTTTTATAGATCAATAAATATCATTTAAAGGTCTTTCTTTTTTTCTCTAAAATGTTCCATAAGACGTCTCAAAAGGTGAATTGCTTCAACAGTAGATCTGCCTAGCATGAATCCAAATTGGTTCTCTGGCATAAATGGTTGTCTATCCAAAAAAATTTATGAGGTCTCACCTGGACATGGATATGAATCAGGAAGTATGAAGATGGGTTCTTGTTGATGATTTGTGAGCGGAAGCTCTCTAATAGATGGCAAGCTTTGATAGAAACCCAATTGATGGGCCACGAGTATAGCTGAGCAACAATTGGATTGAATTGGGATGATCGAGAAGTATCACAAAATAAGAACTGAAGAGAAAAGATCCTCGATAACCTAGTTCTTTATAGGTCCTCTTTTAATTTAGTCATAGAATTAAAATCTAAAGAGTGAAATACGAAGAAAATATACCTCATTGGGGTGATGGGCCATAACCGAGTAATGACCTCTATCGACAAAGCTGATGCCAGAGGAACGAGGTTAAAGGTAAGTCCTAACATATCGATAATGATTCATTGAAGAGGGAGGTATGAAAAATCTAAACTCATAGAAATATAGATAAATTTAGGATTGAAGAAACCATAGTGGACCCCCCTTACAAGATGAGTAGGACTACCATTCTAAAGGGTTTTAAGAGTGATATTAGCTGAATGATATACCATAGCTAAAAAGAAGGGGGCAAGTGATAGTTTAGTACTAGATATAATAGTGAAAATCACCATTAACTTTGGTTTCATGAATGCAAGTGATGCAACAAAAAACAACAATAGGAAGAATGTATGGTGTTCGTCATTCGTTACTGGTGTGGTACTTGAATGGCAATGGATAAAGACATCCCATAAGAATTGTAGTGAGAGTTTTTGAGTATGGAAGTCTCAATCTACTAAAGAAATAGAATCAACAAAATCAATTAGAAGATTTGTAATCACTTGAGCGTTTAGAATGGCGGAAGACATCATTTTAAAAGGAAATTGGAAGCTGCATCCGAAAATCCAAAAAGATAGAAAAGAATAAATGAGGTAGACATCAAATTATATGACCAAGTAGGACAACATGATGAGATCATAGATATCCCATTGTATCCAAAGGTGGTATTTCTAATCTCTAACGCAATCGAAATACAGCCATTCGTTATGGGCCAAGGATAGAGAAAGTTCAGACAACAGGAAGTCACAAATTTGTCCTGAGTTAAGGGCAGTACCCCAATGTGGAAGTTTGCGAGACCAAGGATTGATTCGGCAATTGAAGGTAGGATAACATCCAAAGGCAAATCCATGAGAACAGGATGACAAGGAATTCGAGCAAAGATTATTCGAAAATGGTCTACAAAAGCACGAAAATAGTCTACAAAAGCATGAACAAGACAACATCCAAAGTTGTGCATTGTAAGTTCTAAAAGCAAATGAGTAGAATATGAAGAATCACGCTAAAGAAACAAATATGTCAGTTTTTCTAGGGTGAAATTAATTTGGGCATGACTCATACCCTTGATGACTATGGATATGGAGTCATATAGAGCATGTGTTAACGGCAGAAAATGCAAAACAATACGTGGCAGACGATTGAGAGTCATGAAAAGGGAGGGGCATGTGGCTTATGAAAGATTGAGACTTGTCACCTAGAGCTGATCTTATGGATCACAAGGTCAGTTGATACACAGCAACAAAAGGAGTGGTATGAATATAGAAATTAGGAGTTATCGAGGATCACGCCCAAGAAGTTTGATACAATACATGTCGCTTTTGTGAAAGTCTATAAATAGGCATGTATAATTAATCAAGAAATCAATGATACAATCCTTTACCTTTCTTAGGAGTAATAGTAGTGTAGTCTCTTCATTGTCTCGAGCACACCAAGTGCCTTCTCTTTCTACATAACTCTCATTGGCAACTGAAATACACACAATCAAATTTTCGGATACTTATTCCACTGCCTGATACCTTATCCAGTTTATTTCTCCTTGAGAATGAAGGTCAGAGTTCTCTTGCATGCCCCTTTCATTTTTTTACACTGCAATCTCATACAACATGCTTTGTCATTCATGTGGAACCATCAATTCAGACGGCAACAATATTTAAAGCTTGTTTTGAAATACAAAGTTTTTCTGAAGGCACGTTCTCTGAAAGCTGAACTCCCACCCAAACGCAATGGTCGCTGCATGGTTGATGTAAGAATCTATTTGTGATAAGAGATCTCAGAAAAAACATTTAAAGAATGGCAGTGGTTTTGGTTCCAAGCCAGTTTCCGTAGACCATGAAACTTAACCGAACCGGGGGTTCTGATTCGGAAGTTGGTTCGGCATGTTTCGTTTATTGCCGGTTTCATGGAAGGTCCGATTCCGGTTCAAACTGGCCATGTCTATGTATGGATGTGGGTTGAATATAAAGTCAAGCATAATAGAGGATGAAAGAGCAAAGACGAAAGAATCGGTTTACAACAAAGAAATTGAAGAACTATGGATTCACAAAGTCTTGGAAAAACCAGATTCCAAGTTATATTCCTACAAAAAGACTTAGAAGCTGGTTTTTGAGTTAAAACGGCCAAAAGTTCCTTTACCCATTGAAAATTATCTTTTTTTGTTTCCAAGTTTTTTAATATTGAAGGACACTTTCAGAGTTGCTCGCGTATAAGCTCGACTCATTTCGAGTGAACGAACTTGATATGCCACAAAAAAAGAAAAGACCAGATGCGAACGATGAGCTTGGTTTACATGAATGTGAACATAGCCAGCCTGAAACTGGCCCGGCGGTTTCAACTGAAACCAAACTGGGTCACAAATCAGTTGGACCTAGAACCGGTTGAATTGTATCTGAAATCAGACTCAAAACCAGAAACCACCCTGTTCAGTTCCTGTTCCACCTTCTATGAAACCAGAACCGAGTTGGAACCAGAATGGCTCCAAATCACTGGTTTTATTTTTCTTTTTTCTAAAAAATCTTTAATGATGTTTTCCAGTTTAAAGCGGTTTAGGATTCAAACTGGAACCTCAACCAGAACCAGCCCCACAAAGCGGTGGTACGGGTGTCATTCATTGCTAAAGTACGGCACCGCCATGTGAGAGCTACTGCAAAGTGGGCTTGCCCTCACAGAGTGGTGGTAGGGGTGGTGCACTGTAAGTATGAGACAGCTTATAGTAGACTTGAGACACGGGACGGTTTTCCAAAGAGTAACTAGTTGCAGTCCCTCACTCCATGGAGCGTCCGTTCCGTGGGAAGCACTTTAAGGAGAGCCAAACCGGGTGCATATTATCGCATACATGAGACTTCCAACAGTTGCAGAATCAAGAACGAACCCAAAGTCGATATGCTGACCTTTTAATCTTTTTTGTGTGAACAAAGAACATCTGCTGCATAGTGTAGACAAGTTGGGAGTTCTGAACCAAAACCAGCCGGGTCCCGGTGCTTGAAGAAATTGTCAAAACTTGTTCGGGCAACAGGTAGGAGGAAAAGAGGTTAAGTCAAGCGTTCGATGCGATCTTGTATTGGTAATTGCTTAAACCTGACTTGCCAATAAAAGATCGAAACGGGCTCAGATCATAGTATCAAAGGCAATTGCTTGGAAAACCTACCATGTAAGGACTTCATCTTCAAACACAAACTAAGTCAAGAAATCATCATGAAGTGATTTTGCTACGCGATGCCATTGCATGACAGCTCTGGCCATCGGAGCTCACTGGCAAGCCGGCAACAGAGAGAAAAGGTGGGATATGAAGATAGTGTAGGTATATGGGATGGCAGATCCGTAGCAGGGCTGGTGCCGCCTGTGTTTTGAGAAAAAGTCAGTGCTCTTATGCACATTCTCATTATGTTATGAGAAGGGGTCATTCGTACTACGTAAATAGATGCGGATACAGGTTCTTGTGTCGTAACATTTCATTTAGGATTATGAAGAGGAGACATAATCAGACCTGCCTTTTACATATCTATCGTTACATTTCATTTAGGATTACATATCTATCGTTATTTGATGTTTGACTCGGAGATGAGGCAACTATTTAATCAAATAATATTGAGCATGTTGTTTTATGTCTTCTTGAGAAACAATTGGGATATTTTCTTGCAAAATTGTGTTCAATTTCATGTGACAATTCCACCAAGATCTGTCTGTTAGTTGAGAAAGAATCAGTATGAATGGGGTTTTTCAGGAACGTATCTAGGGAAAATTTGATTTGGTTAGACAATATTAAACAAGGATCGGTTCATCAAATATTCTATGATTCCACAAGATCTATTTCCGTTCAACTAATTGATTCTAGTCAATTGAAAAGGATCTTTTGATCAAAGAGAATTTTGATTCATTAGTAATGAGGATTCAGAATATCACACATTCATCAATCAAACAAAGATTCAGCAACTAAAAGAAAGATTGATCCCTTGGGATCCCAACACATTCTCAATGGGCAGAGGACCGAATAGAGCTTGAGTTGCAGAGACCTCATTGTGTTGCATAGGGTGACAATGGCTAAGTTGGACCCACAAGGAGAAGGGTTTTGGTTAAGAAAAGGGTGAGGACACTAGATATCCCTGGAACCGCTATTGCTCAAGGAGCCAATTGAAAGGCAGAACCACAAGAGCTGGGACGGAACTCCATGACTAACCCTCCACCTATCAGCATCATCACAACAAATCTCATCTACGTTCAAATTATGCATTACATACATCCCAATAAATATCGGAACTATCGGCTGTTGCGCCGGGAAAGCATGGTTACATGGCAACAACATTGCATAGAAAATGGCATTCTCATGTATAACCAAATCATTTGCAAGTGTGGCAGTTCGATGGCATCCTTCGTAGAATGCAATGAACAGTAAAAATCAGGACACAAGAACTCATAAAGATGTTAGACTGGCCCTTGTACAAGAAGCAAGGAAGGAAAGGAATGGGTTTTAATTAACCTATACCGCTGCCTGTTTGATGTGCAGATCTTCCTGCTATTATGCAATTTCTCGAGGTCCTCTTTTATGCTTTTTGAAGAATTGGGCTTATCACATCTTCACTCGACATACACCATCCATCGATTCCAAGTTGTAATTTAATTTTTGAACCTGATAAGCTCAAACTTGCTTAGGTGTGCTTTGTGTGAACCTATAACTAGATTTTTCATGTTTTATTTATTTTCAAGTTGAAAACTTTGAGAATCTAGGACTCTCGATCTGTAGTAGCTTAAAACTTTAATCTAGCTTTTTTTTAACTTTTTTATATAATAGTGTTATCTTTTATATATGCATGTGATGTACGATATTTTTGCTAATAGGTTTTTAAAAAATTATAAACAAATCTACGGTATGATGCATATTTATGGGTCTCCTCCATGATACAGGCACCGCTATGCTATTTCTAACATTGGTTGAAACAAAGGACGTTCCGTATAGACCTGCTCGTTCCGTTTTTCCAATAGGAAAAGGCTAAAGCTGCATGGACAACAGTGTATAAAGACCAAAATCTTCGGAGTTCCGCTACTAATGATGCCTCTTGTCCAACAACCAATGCAAATCTACATGGAGGGATGGGAGGCAGCTCCCCTCTCCCACCCCCTCTCAAATTTTGAAATTTTACAGTAAAACAGTAAATATATGATTGAGATTCTTGCTTCGCACCCCCCCCCCCTAACGCAATGAAATATGTAGTCACCCCTCCAACACTAGTTTCTAGATCTGCCACTGCCAACAACCAAAGAATAAGTAAAAAGATGAAAACATTATTAAGCTATACATGCCTTCAAAGCAACACCAAGTTGGCTTCTGTAATAGATTCTCAAATGTACATGTGTCGGGTCAAAGCTGTTCTGTAGAATTTTGAATGAAATTGATGCTGACTAATATATATTAATGATCTAAACTGATAATACGATGAAACTAACTCACCGAAGGAATAGGTATTGCTGTACAGTGGTAGATCCGAAATTTGAGGCTTGGAAACCATGAAGCTGAATAAGTGCATCAAAGTTCTTCATGACATCACCGAAAGGAAAGGTGGCAGGGCTCTTAAATGACACTTGCTGTGACACCGCATTCCCTTTCTCATTTTATTCCTGTCGAGAACCCCGACTTCGGAAAATATTAACATGGGCATATGGAAGTCTTTGAGCAAGCAGGACGATGATTGTGCCATTATGTGATAGCAATTTAAAGATTTAAGTATCTAGACCATTTGGGATTCTGATATCTTCATAAGCCTTGATGTTAGAGTTAGCAAAATCTACCATGGCTTCAAAGATCCGAACCAATCCCGTTTTCAACATTGTAAAGGTCCCAACCTCGACTTGTCTCACCATCTCTGCATGCTTTTGCTTCTCTTCATCCAATCTCTTCCTCATTTCATCAAGTACCATTTTCCTATCAGCCAGAGAAGTTTCAAAATCCTCAGCGACCGAAGTGGCAGCAGTATTTGCCAGCCGTTGAATCCGCATATTGTTCTCATCCTGCTGCAATAACCTGACCCTTCGGTTTAGGTCTTTGGAGAGGTGCTCATTCTCGAGACTTTTGCGTCTCTCCTGATCAAGCTCTTCCCATAGTCTATGCATGTTTGCAGCAAACGTATCTATGGCTTCTAAGACTTGGTCCTCCGAAACTCTTTTCATCATTTGACACCAATCATTGCAGATAACAAAAACTGCAGGGGCTCCAATTCTGCCAGGTGAGAAAGGTACAACCCCATCTTCTGTGACTTCGGGTTCCTGATCCGTTATGCATCTCGATAACCAACCGTTAAGGGACTCAACATATGCTCTCTGAGCTTTTATCCAGTTGAGAAAACTGGAAGACCAACTTGAAGCCCCTTGTTCTAGCTGCATTGTTGCTTTCATTGCGGAGTCCCTTGAGGCACTTCTAGATATTATATCAAGAGTTTTACCTTCTGAAATAGCTTGAAGTTGTTTCTTGTGACAGGCCAACAAAACTTCCCACATTCGCATCATCCTGCATTGATCATCGATTTCACAAAGTAGACACAGTAAAACAGAAAATCAATTAGAACGCAGACCAATGTACAATACAAGGCCAAAAGCTCTCTGCTTAATTCCAGCTTGTCGCATGTGACTTTAACATGAAGATCAAACATAACAGGAAATACTCTTTGTCACATGAAGTTTGAAATAATAGAATACATAAACATCTCATAATTCCCGCTTTCTGCATTCATGCTGCAATTTGACGTCAGTATTTGATTGGTGGGTGTATGCATACCTTTCTTTTCTTTAAACCTTCTACTTGTATACAACTATTAAGGATTTCCATTAGATGAAATCATTAATGTTCCTCAGATGAATGTGCCAAGTCAGAGTACATCCACAATTTTTGCATTCTTCAATACGGAAATTCATAAATAAGTTTGTTATCATGGCTAGATAGCCATTTGTGAATATCTGATGAATACAATTTTGCCTAGCCTGTAGCATCGGAAGTTGAAGCCAAGCAACGAATTGCCTTGCAATGGTCTCTGTTTAGTTGCCAAACTGACCTCTTGATTTGTACAAGTTGTTTGCATCAAACCAAGCTCATCGTACAATTTTTTGAGTCCTACGTGGACGTTCTTGAGGTATATCTGGTTGTGCCATTTTAAGTAGGGTCTATAATTCAGATATCAGAGATGAGTTTCGGAGAAAATATGTTGCATTTCAATGCATTTATAAATACCTTAACCAATAACAACAACTAAGCCTTTTACCATACTATAAATACCTTAACCATTTCCATAAATTTATAAATACTAAAATCAAAAGAATCGACATAGAGTTAAGATTAGCTGCCAGAGAAGGAATGGAACAGAAAAACAATGGATCAACAACAATCAAGAAGTCACTCAAAATTTTGAAGTTGAAGTAATATACAGATTTTCGTTGAACATTAGAAAAAGAAAATTCAGGACTTGGCATTCCTGAATATAGAGATTTGGCTTCCCAGTCAAGAGTTCTAGTTTGTAATGCTCAGAAAATTGGGTTATTGACCAAAAATAAAGACTCCCATGGTTTAGGAAAATATATGGCTTCTGAATGCTTCCTCTTCCTGCTTCCTTAGGAATTGCGTGCTCTTTCTACTCATTTAAGTGTTTCTGATAACCATGGTTAAATGCAATGATCCAAACAGGCAGATCGTTCGAAAAACAAGCATCTGTTGTCTGCATATATGTTGCATTTAATTCATCGTTTATATTTAACCAAGTTCATATCAGCATCAGGAAGCAAATGCATACTGTATAAATATATAATTCAACTTGGAGAAATTCAGGTCATGAAACAAAAACATATCAACCAAAATCAACATCATTAAAACCTGCAGAGCATTTGAAGTGTAATTTAAATTTAATCATTTATATGAAACATAGACTCAGTATAAGCACAAAAGTAGCTACACGTGTTTCAAAATACCAAGACTCTCCGAACCTAACATTTTAACATTCAAAATACATATTTGAGAACTTAAAACAAAAGAGGAAAGACGGTAAGAGAAAGGGTGATACCCATGAATCAGATTAGTCAGTTGAGATTGCAGCTCAGTATCCCTTATCCCATGAATCTTATTTGACACAGCGTCAATGGATTTAATAGACACGCTGATCTTCGTGAGCTGTTTCCTGATTGATAACTGAGTAGAGTGAATCTGGTCAACTTCCGCACCTTTCCTGTCCAACATTTTGAGTCTTTTGAATTTCTCTTCATACATCAGTCTCATCTTCTCTTCTTCCTAAAATGGTGTAAAATTGTAAATTGGCACTTCTATATTTTAAAGAAAAGTAAAAGCGATCTATTCAGACACCTGCCCCATAAGGATTTCAGAAAATGGTTGTGTGATCACACACACATGCACAATCACACCCACACTGGTGCATGCATGCAGACCCACATGGATGTAACAGCTAAAGGAATTATAATGAACGCTAACATCCACAAAAAGAAAACAGGAATTCACATGAGCCACATTTTCATGAAGAACTTTTACCCAGCTAATCATAAACACTTGAGCACAGGCATCAATCGGTATTACATACTATACAAGGTCGCACTGGGAACGTATATGTACCTTAACTTCCACGAACAATTTACTTTCCCACGTGCATATCTTTTCTAAAATTGTTGAAAGGCCGTTAAAGTTCATATCTTCAGCAGGATCTGAGATGCGAGGTGTTGGCATTCTTGATATACTAACTGAAGAGAGCAGCAGCATCTTGGCTAAGGATAGCATAAATTTTGTCAGAAAGAGGAAACCGATATAATTCATAAACTCTAAATAATTACAAGAGAATGTACAGTAAACTGATCTTCGAAATAAAGAATCTCAGAGAGATGCTTCAGGAACAACTTAACTAATACGATGGCTTCCATGCATGTGTCTGCACGAGTACATGCACGTAAGCCACCTCTCCTTTTTCATATTGAACCACCATAGGTAATTTACATGGACCTAATCTTCAGAAGTAAAACGCAACCTGTCTACCACGTAGAATAAGTACTATTGTCTATCCCAATGCAGTACTTCAGGCTGTCTTCAACCCTAGTCATGATTTTTTGAATTTTAACCTATTCATTTTTCTGCATTACATATTAAACACGTCTGTGTAGATATGTTTGTATCAAACTACGAGCCAAACAGCCGTTTGTACCATCATAAGAATCATGACGAACCACACACACAGACTCTCAGGCAAGGCCCTTGAGTTCTTTAATCATGGTTCCATGCATTTTATAATTCGATCTACTTATCCAAATATATATATATAGTTGATTTGCAATGTTTCTAGGCATGGAGATCACCTGAATAGTTATTTTTCTGAAAAAAACACTCCATTCTCTGCTTTGCTTAAGTACATTGTACTGAATACAAAACACTCCTTCGTGTGTGTATGTGTGTGTTTACGTGGGAGAGAGAGAGATACGACTTGCTCCTAAAACGTTTTCATTTCGTAAGCATCATTACTCTTCAAGATAACATTGTTCCATGTTTTCCTAACCATTATGATATTAACCAATTGAAGCGAGTCGTTATTTATCTGTCCCAATTTGCAATTGTTAGGAAAATTAGAGTTTCTATGGACAAGTTTTAGTGCGATTGTGGTTGTTCATTTGCTTTTTTACATGCACTTACAAAAGAAAAAAAAAGAAAAAAATCTCATTAAAGCATGTTTCACACGCACACGCACACACATTTACACATACTATTTGTGTGTATGTGTGCATGTATCGCAAGATAAAATTAAACAATATGCATAAGACTAGCTTTGGAAGAAACTGCGTATTAAGATATCACATCTCTATCGTTTTGCTTTCTTGAGTCTAATAGAGAAGGGATTGGTCTCCCAAAGGAAGTACACTACAACGAAAATTTTGCCAAAATAATAGAAGCATTTATTGAAGAAAATACAACTGTGTCTCCTTCAAGAAAAAATAGACAAATAATCAAACCAGGATCATCACAAGACAAAACCAATTATATTCAAGCGTATAGCCTCATCAAATACAAGCACAAACGACTGAAATTTTTCCTCAATCAAAAGCAAATCACGCAAAGTACTTGCATCTCATAATGCCATCAAGAACCCTACCTCTAATCAGAGCAGTTTTTGAACGATAAGGCAGCTTTCCCACCTCAAGAGTTTCTGAAACCTCTATGACTGATTCTGAAACACTCTCAAAATCATCCTTGATTTCTTTTAGTACATCCAATATATCCCGCGTCCCCTGATTTAGTGTAGAAACCAAACCAACTCCCTTCGAGGATTCACCATCCTCCACGGAAGTCACTTCACCAAAACTGACTCCTTTCTTGTGATTCGCAGACACCTCATCGATTGCAGATCCGCTCGCGTCCAATGACGCAACAGTATTGCTCTTTTCGGAAGGCAAATCATGAACGTGATCGTAGATGCTATCGCTGTAATCATCTTCGTCTAGCATTATGTGCCCGATCGACGATACATTGTCGCCTGGCATATCCTTATTCGCGGCAACCTCCTGCCTTTGCTCTTTCTCCACTTCTTTTCCAACTGCAATCAGCGATTCGTCTTCCAAATCCGGAATTCCTTCCTGGTGCCTCACTTCTGCTGAATCCGCACTGCTGCCGCTTGAATTACGGTTCACCGGGTAGTAACTATACTCTTCGAGAGTACCGAAGGGATTCAGGAAGTCCCATCCCGAGGAAGCTTTTGGAGGGGAAGGAGGCGGCAAGCTCCGCGAGGAAGATTGCGCCACCGGATCGAATTGCGGCTCGGTGAAGCGCCAACTCGGCTCACCGAAGATCATCTTCTTCTTCGGTGACCACGGGGTCGGCTCCGCAAAGACCATTGCTGGAATCGACGTCGACTTCACATAGTTCATCGCAGGCGAGAAACTCCAAATCGAAGATTCACGCACAGGTGAGCTTGGGCTGGCTTCAATCGGCGGGGGACCATGCTCGGGAGAGAGCAATTCAGTCTCAGACTCGAGCGATTCAAAATGCAGATGGGAATCGGAGGGCGAAGGGTCGGAGAGAGAGTGGGACAGGGAAGTCGAGGACGAATCTGCTTTGCTTGACTTCCGATCACCAGGAATCCTTAGGACCGGCGATCCCGGCGCATCCGGAACAAATCCGTCAGTCACGAATCCCTGAAGCGAGTCGCCGAAGGCAGCCATGGATCGAACGTAAGCGGAATAGGCTGCCGCTAGAGCGAACCGGTTTCTGGTGGCAGACAGAATCAGGTCCCTCCGTTCCCTGCAGAGCCTCACCAACGGCGTCTCTTGTTGCTTCGACGGACCGCAGCCCATAATCAGACGGCCGCAATCCAAAGAAACCCTAGACCTCTATCAAGAGCCCGATCGCACATTCTAGCCTTCATCAAACAGCGGACACCCGAACAAAGAACCGAACCTCAGGTAAAACTCCGAACAATTCAACGCATTCCTCACACCGAAAAGAAGAAAACCTATAAATTCGCATATTTTGCTAAAGAAAACCTATAAATTCGCATATTTTGCTAAAATGCAGCATTTAAGGAAACAAACGCCGAAAATCGCGGGAAAATAATCGGCTAGTAGACATTCCCCCCATCACTGACAGCGCAAGGAAGCCGGAGACGGCGCCCTCTCGCCGACCTCCTCCTCGTTGCCGTCCATGCCGCTGACAATTCGTCGATTCTGGAGGGCATTTCAGGAACATGAAGAGATCAAAGACGAGAAACGAAAGAAGATGAAGAAGATTGGGGAAGAAAGGAGGGATCACAAACAGATTGAAAAGAGGAATCCGGAATTCAAAACAACCCAAACACCGGAACCCGACGAGACGCTCTTTCTCTTCTTCGTAAGACGGCGAGAAAGGCGTTCTTTCTGGCGCTGGCCATTCCATTCGTTCGCGCGCTACAGGAAGGGCAAAACGCCCCTGCAACTCCCGAGTCAGAAAGCTGGCGTGGCGGATGTGAAATGACGTCTTGCCACCTTGCTTGACTTTCAGGAGTTCAGACATATGGTCGCCAAGAAAATTCTTCGAGATGGCAACTTTTAATTGCGGGAATGAAAGGTAGTCCAACGCCCTTCACTTGTCCATAATGACGGGCAAAGTCCTTGGGTGTAAACAACATACCCGACCCGGAGTTTAGGAGAAGGTTTTCAGTTCAGTCCCACTGATCCAACTGTCGACCTTTGTCTTATATATACATATATATATATATAGTTAAATTGCACTTACATTCAAACCCAACTAATATATAATTTTATATGCATAATTTTGCATAATATATAATAATACATAATTCCTCATTTCACATTGTTCTATCGTTTAACTATAATTTCACGTTGTCCTTCAATACCTTCTATTATTTTTTTACTTTTCAAAACCTCTTACCCTAATCTAAATTGTCATCATCAAAGTTAAAACCATATAAAAGACTTAAATAATTATATATAAGTAGTTTTATGATTTTGACGATAGCAACAATAATTTTGGCTGATAGATAGATGATGGTTTTGAAAAGAGAAATATTGCTGATTTTGACGGTGATAGTGATAGTTTCACGGTTGAAGAGGTAAAATCATGTGAAGTGGAAGATTATACACTATATGCAAAATTATATCCAAACCAAAGTAGGTTGGGTCTGAATGGAAGACCCAAACTGGAAGTACCTTCACTAAAGGTCGACCTAATTTGCCACCCCATACACCGCAACCATATTGTGAACGGTTCGAGTTCGAGTGGGACATGCAATAACGTAATCCTATAGGTTGGGTTCGGACAAGTACAAAGGAAACTATATTTGGGAATTCACCCTAAACTGTAAAAACTATTGACACCAAGGAAGTTGGCTGGCCTCAAGTGACGACTGTGTAGCTGTCATCCTGTTTTGGCACCTCATGCACCAGCATTGTACGTTACGCATCACGCGCATACTTTCTATAACCTCCCCACCACAACTCCTACGTTGTATACGCCTCTTCTACGCGAGTCTAGCGCTTCAAATGGATGTTACATCTACAACAGATCTTCCTCCTTACATAAACATTGATGGTTCTACATATGACTCCTCTAAGAGGTGGGACAACCACCAATTCTTAGAAGAGCAAAAAAATCATACCAAGAATAAAGTGACATGCATCAAGCTTCATTATCACCCTCCCCGACCAGCATCCAATCTAGACTCAGCATGCTCTCGCGATCCCATCACTTTCCTAGGCATGATATTCACCTACTAACTCGAAACTCCAAATGTAAAGTCCACAGAATATGTGATAGTAGGTGATACTCATGAATGTGTTGCCCTAGAATAACTAAGGTATGAATAGTATGTCGATTCACCTAAACATTTATGTACATGACTCTTGGATGTGTCTCTGCTCTCACCTGTATAGTGCTCAAAATGTGATAAGAGGTCAGTCTAGTCTCACCAAGATTCTCATAATTATCCCTAACTCACTCTACAATCGTGTGAGCAATGTGCTCCTCATTATCAAATTGAAGTTGTTCATCATTATCTATCAACACAATAAGTTTAGCCTTCTTGGGACACTCCCACATCTAATGTGACTCTTACAAATAAAGCAAGGCACACATTGCTTTGACAAATCACATATTGCCAAAGGCTTCTGGTCACCTGAAGAAGTACTCGGTTGATGCTCCGAAGATGTACGTAGCTTACTACCCCACCTTCAGTTTTTACCCTTCAAGGGCTAACTAGGTGCACCACTACCCCTGCTAGCTCCACCCTTGCCCTCATGCATGGGCTCCTCCTCCATCCATCTGCCTCAAGTTCATGAAGAACTCCACTTCTATCATGGCCTCCTACACACTTACACATGTTCCTAAGAAGTATCTATGTAACACCCATACTAGTGCAACCACATGAAGTCATGTTATCTAAAAAAGTAAGGGATGGTGCAGTACTTGAATCGACCTTAGAAAACACCTACATCTACCGCAATAGCAGCACTTCTAGTTTGCAAAACTCTACCCTAAGTCGATCAAGTTTATCCAATGACTGAAATATTTATACCAACAAGCTCTCTATGTGTATCATGCGATAACCATTCCTAGACACATAAATATATAATAAAAGAGATATCTTGCTTTTGTGAGAATAAATATGTAATAAAGTTTCATCCTTGAGAATGAATAAATGCATAATGAAACTTCATTCTTTAGGGCAATTTTATAATAAATTAAATATAATGATGTTCTCTATTCTAGAACAAATAAATCTTTATAAACTTTTTATTCTATAGCACAATTTTAATAAAACCAAATGTAGACTTTAATCACGTCCAAGTCCTTCGAAACCTATGCTCTCCAAGTAGTGGTCTTCACTGAAACCACACAAGCCAAAACTGGTGAAATCCGATCAACACCCGATCAAATTTGTTACTATCGATGTGACCTAATAGTACTTTGAAAAATCATGATTTCTCAATGATACAAATCCAATTTCGAACAATTTTTTTTTATAGGTCTGCGAAGAAGTCATGCAACTCTTTGCAAAATTTTACTAAAAAATTTGCACGAAGTAGTCCATGATGAATTTTACAAAATTGGTTCTCAATAAATGTGGCTAAACCACAACAAATTGGTGGATGAACTTGCTCCCCTAGCTTCAACTATGCCTTTGCTGAGTTCCACCACCTTTCTAAGTTAGTCCACCCTCTATAGAGCCACAACAATAACTAGCAACATATTGTTTTAATTGGTTGTGTACAGTAGAACCTGAAATTACAGAAAAGTATACTTTTGAAAGCATTTAGTTTCAAACCGCTACAATTGGTTTTCAAACTTTCACCACCAAAAACATCTTCTTGGGCATCACACATGGCTCAATAAGTTTGAATGCCAAGTTATTACTGTCCGTCTATCGAATCCATGAAAACAGTCCTTAGAAGCACTTAGAGGCAACTACACCTGATTGCCCTAACCCCTCTATCCTAAATATGTAATAGAATAAACTTAGATAGAACAACCTCCTCTTATGGTCCAACACTCCATATAGTTGGAATCACCTAGCACTTTGACCTCTTGGACCTGCGCTCGATTGAAAATAAGAGAAAGAAGATGAAGAATTTTTATCTTGGTTCTTCAAAGTAGAATCTTAAGTGAATAGTATTCTCTTTTACAATAGATAAGTGAGTTTAAATAATAAAATCATACTGTAGAAACAGATCCAAATGAGTCATTCCAAACCCAAATCAAATGGCACTCTAAATGGTCCAAACTAGGCCAAAATGACATCACATTGAATCTAAATAAATAATACTTTCTGAGCATCATAATGTTAGATAACCAAACAAATACAAAAGCTTTAAAACTACTCAAAGTTGTCAAAGGACTCAACCCTGACTCAGGAAAGTAAAACACTCGAAACTAGCATTGTAACAACTAAAGTGATTGGATAGTTAGCTAGTGCCAAACCAATTGAAGATTAAACTAAACATTAAATATTGAGATTCTTATAGTTATTCAAATATAACATGACTTTATTTATCTTTTAACATTTTGATGTGTTCTTTAACAACAATAACCGTGAAGCCTTTTTCTATACTAAAAGAGGTTAATTGTATGGATTCTTTGTTTTCATAGATCTCGATCATATTAAACAGCTAACTCAACATAAGTTAGATCATTGTTTATTGTTTTCTTCTTCTTCTATAATCTGAAAAGTAAACTACCAACTTTTTTTTCTCATAAAGATTTTGATGCACATATTAAATGAAATCTTGAAGGTTTGCGTACACAACAATAGATAAATTATTATACCAAATATTTATTAAAAGATTCCCTTTAGGAAACACTCAATGATAAATTATCATTAATATTTTAATATTTAAGCATTGTTGCATGTGGATATTATTAATTGGATGTTAGCCGTACATATGTGTGTTGGGCTGGCCAGACCCTTCTAGATACTGGTGTCCGACTCTTGACAAAAGGTCTAAACACGTTAATGATTTATGCCTTAAATATAAAAAAAATCTTTTTTTTCTCAAGTAACGGTAAATCGTTTGCAATCGATTCTACGGAAGGTCTTTTGGTTTTGGGGAAAGCCTTACTGTTGGGCAAGTTCATTCTATGTTGATGGCAATGGGGCAGCTCAGGACGGACATACATATATCCGGCCCTGACCTGAACCATAATGGAGACAAAATGAGTGATATGTTCATAGCAATGGGGCAGGTCAGGGACGGGTATACATGAACCCGGTCATGACCCGAATATTAAAAGGGTGGGTATGGATTTGAGCTATACAGGTAACAAGATGGGTATGAAGACAAAATGGGTGATATATATATATATATATATATATATATATATATATATATATATATATATATATATATATATAGGTGAGGTACGGATTGCGGCAAGTAATAAAATGGATATGGAGACAAAATGGGTGATATGTCAGCATTATATATATATGTATGTATATATAGATAGATATTTATGTATATATACATACATATATATATATACATACATATATATATACATACATATATATATATACATACATATATACATAAATATATATACATAAATATGATGTATGTATATATACATAAATATCTATCTATATATACATACATATATATATATATACATATATATGGGGTATGGATTGTGGCAAGTATCAGGTCTGGCATGGGTCAAGGAATCTTTTTCCCGTACTCAAATCCGAACCTGATTGGGTTGTGTCGGGGTCAATAATCTTTCTCCCTCTCGAGTCTCAAAAGCACAGCATAGTGAAGCTGAATTGTTATCATTGTGTTTTAATATTTCAGCAATGTTTAGGTAGCTTATTCCGATAAAGAATTTAGGTGGGAATTAAGAACAATTGTGCCTTGACTGGGAATTGCACAAAAACCTGTCTGGCAAAAGATTCATTTGTAATGCCAACCATTAGTGCATTAATCATATTATCAGTTTTCAATTTTGGGTCTCATTAAATTATTCGAATTCAATTGTTCTGAAGATGACAGAATTCTTGGTCTTATTGCTAGCTGTATATTCAACGACAGAAATGAATAAACCACAGTCAACATCTCTCTCTCTCTCTCACTCTGTGTGTGTGTGTGTGTGAATCTCGCTATTTCATCGCTACAAAAAAAAAATCTCTTGCTCTCTTATGAAGATGTTTTAGTTCTTTTTTGTTACAATAAGAGGCCGAAACTTAAACACACATGCACTCTTTGGGAGTCACCTATGTTCTTGCTCATCGCATCTTAATAAGAGCCAAAGGACATCCTTTAAGTTTTTTTTAGCGATGAGACTTTTCGCTTGCTATTCTTCAAGTCTCTCTATCTTTCACACACACACACACACACACATATATATATATATATATATATAGAGAGAGAGAGAGAGAGAGAGAGAGAGAGAGAGAAAATGATAGGATTCCTTGGAGCCTAGCCATTCAATAACACTTTGTTGACACCATTCTTGATTATCTATGAAGAATAATTAAACGATGATTCACCTCAAATTTCCCTTTGTTTCCACACACATATATATGTGTGTGTTTGCGTGTGAGTGAATATTAGTGTTATTCCTGATTGTCCATTAAGAGTGATCTTGATGATCACTTCTTAAACACATTCATTTCCCTTTCTCTATATATAGAGATGTATATATGTGTGTGTGTGGATGTGTGGGGGGAGGATCACTTTTAAGGCTGGTAATGTAAGAAGGTATGAAACCCCACTCAAATACGACCCAAAAGTATCCTGTTAGTTTCCACCCAAACCTAAAGCAACCCTCAAAGCTGAAACTATGTACCGGTTCAGCAGCTTTTGACACGATCACAAGAACGACCTAACAGGAGCATGACCTGAAACATGATATACTGGAGGTGATTTAACAGTAGAATGTGAACATGACCCAAAAACTTCTCATTCATGTTCATGAAAAAAGAATAGCGTAAGAAATTGGGTCGGGTCATGTTACTTGTTGGGTTCGGTAGCATCATAAAAGACTCGAATAGGAGGCACCCAGTGGCAGACCCACATTATGGTGGGGTGGGCAGATGGCCCCACTCAAAATTTTGAAAATTTCGATAGCCCGTCCCACCCGAAACTAATTTTTAAATCCACCACTAGAGGCAACCCGGTGAGCTTTCGTTGTTGGGCATTCAATGGTCTAATATTAACATTATTAGGAGAGTTTTTATGGAGAACAAACTCTTCTTTGAGTTGAATTTTTCCAAATCAAGTATGGTTAATCTATTATCTATCTATGAGTTTAGCATCCCTCTGATTGCCTTTTTTCTTTTGGATGAAACAGCTCATGGAGGTGTTTCCAGTGGCGGATCCAGAAACTTGTTTGGATGGGGCAGGCTTTAGAACTTTTCAAATTCTTTTAAAAATTTCAATACATAATTGAAAATTTTCAGAATTTTGTGTGTGGCGACCATTGAGTGTTTCTTTGATTGAAGAAACTTAATGTGTTTTTTATTTATTTTACCTTTTATTATGAAAATGACACTTTCATGTGAGGCCAATGTAGAAGTTGACATGATATATTTCTCATACAAACACTAAATGACACGAACACAATAAAAAACACGAAATCGCTGCAGTTAATGACCTTATCATCTGTGGTCTTCGGTTCCTCGTTCAAGAAGAACCCATACTTTAAGTTAGATTAGACATGATCTCGGTTCCCCTAGAACCAGGAATTGGAACTGGGCAGGTTCCGGCTTGATTCTTAAACCATGTGGAATTAGAACAAAATTGAAAATTTGGAAGTAAAAAATTAAAAATATAGAACTTATGTTTTCAAATCGCCAGTTCCGATTCAATATTGAATGGTAGAGCCAGAACCGAACCAAGTGGTCTCCAGTTCTGTGTCTCCGGTTTGATTGTTCTAATTCGAGCCGGTTCTTGACCTTGTTAGGTTTAGATTAAAACCACAGTGCCGGTTACAATCCGCCATGTCTAAGACAGAAGGAGAGAAAGTTCAAATTATGCGAAGAATTTGTTGTTATACAACCAAAGAAAAGCTGGTCTTTCTGGCGAATATGTCTTTATCTCTGTCTACTCTCAATGTGAGTCTTCTTACCCTGACGTGACTCAGTAGGACACACTTCATATTTCATTCTCCATGAATATCAAAGCAAGAAAAAATAAATGAAAACGTCTAATAAATTGATCTTTTATAAAAAAGAATACATACATATATTTATATATTATATTCATTAGCATAATTTTATACATTAATACTCTATTTGGAAACTATGCTTGGTCGAGAAATCAACCTCTTTTATTGTCAAAGAAAAGGAAAAGAATCCGGAGTTAAATACCTATATATGCTGGCAATCGCCTTGGCTTCTGCTAAGAGGTTAGCACCCATGCGCAATTGAACCCTTGATTCGCCATCTAGCGGAAGTAGGGGTGTTCAAGGAGCTGTTGGGACCGAGCTGAACCAAACCGTTGGTTTGTTTCTGTTCTAGATGTCGAGCGGTCGAGAATTTGGTTTGATTCAGTTTTAACTGGGGAAAAATTGGCAGTTCGGTTCATGATTCCAATGTTGCAACCAAACCTTGAGAATTGAACCAAACTATCACATACATATATATATATAAAGAGAGAGAAACTTCTAAAGATTTATATATACATAAGCATATAAACTTTATGTGCGTGTATATATATAGCGAAAACCCAAAATAAGTAGAACCATAGTTTAGAACCGAATCCAACTGAAACCGTCGGTTTGGTTCAATTCAATTCTCTAGGTTGAGGCTAGAACCAAACCAAACCGAATTGTGAACACCCTAGCTAGAAGCCTATGCTGGTGGCTGACGCGGCTCCTCTCCTCAACTTTCTTCAACCAAACATGAGCAAATGCATTCGTTTCTTTTAGCCGATCTTTAAAATATACACAAACACATACTACTTCTTACCTCCCTTTTGTCTAACTTAGGTTTCTTAGGTGATTCTTTTTTTGTCACAAGAGAGAGAAGGCCGGTTGAATATCCCCACCAACTGCAACGTTGAGCTACCAATCGGTTTGTGATAATTGGTGTTGAAAAAATATATAAAACTTAATTAACAATGATTTGAAATTGATGGTTCCGATTCCGGGTCAATTTCCAGATACAATGAACCATAACCGAATCATGAGGTTCCTGATTCTGGTTATGGTTGCGGATCCGGTTTGGCCGATTACAGTTACCGCCGGTTCCAGTTTGAACTGCCGAACCAGTTTGAAACCGGCCGTGTCCACGACCTAAATAACTTTAGGTTCTCTCACCTATGTAACTGGTGGAGATGTGCCTAAACCCATCTTGGTAATGAGAAAAAAACTTTAAGAATAATATAGAATTCGACAATGGAGACATTGTTTTAAGTCATATTCTCGATGATTTCTCTACTAAAAGGACGTTGATGGAATCTAAGCCTTTGATTGCGACAACTTTTAGAATAATTACCTTTATGGGTAAGATGGGAGGCGAGACCGGGCCCGACAGGAAAAGATAGAAAGAATTACATCAATCGTGACCCAAACCACCAATCAGGTGGTTTGTCTTCTCCAAGGGTCGATCCATCGCATTGCTATATTATGAGAAAAGCACTCTTATTGGATCCTTACGATCCAAAAATTGTTTTGTTTTAAGCAGACTATGCTGCAAGAGATGATGCAATTGGCTTGTTCTAAAAGTATAAACCACAACCAAAACCAAGTCTTATCCCACGGGATTGCCGTGAAGTATAGAAAATTAAACTTTATTCATCTGATAATCCTTTTTATTTGTAAAGGATTTGAAAAGGATAAGCTAAAGATGCTTGTGTACATTTATTCTCTCATTCTTGTCTTAAAAACAAGAATAAAGTAAGCGTCCTTGTCTTGGAGTTCAGTCTCAGTCGTTCAAATTAAACATGGCCAGTTCCAGTTTCCCTACAGCCGTGAACTAGGTTCAAGCAGGTTATGGTTCCGGTTTGAGTGTTAAACTGCTAGAAATGGGAAAAAAAACATTAAAATTTTGAAATTAAAATTAAAAACATGTAACTAGCAGGTTGGAACAGTCACTTCTGATTCCGTGGAATGTGAAACCAGAACCAATCCAGGTGGTTCCCCTGTTCGGGGTCCAATTCTGGGTCTGATTTGACTGGTTCTGGTTCCAGCCGGTTCAGTTCCAGTTGGAATTGTCGGCACTGTGCGAAATCGATGTTATCTAGTTCAAATGATGCAACACCCAAAAGCCACAAATTATGGCCGGAGCTGACCTCCATCTTGATCCAACTCGAATACTCGTATCTAACCTAAACACTTCTCCCATGATCCAATTTGCAAGTGTGTGTAATCAAAATGCATTCATTTGCAGCAGCTGAAAACCATGAAACCTTGCCCTAAAAAGCTGCTTCATTTTGAATTCCAGGTTGTCTTTCTGGAAACCTTGTTTTTGAATTTGAATTCTCAACTGAAAATCCGATTCAGACGAAGCAAATGTCAAATAGAATTCGGAGTCTAACATCTTGTGAGAAGTCTAACTTATGCTACACGGAGCATGGATATTCTCTCCTGCGAATCGGTTTTACATGGGAAACAAACACGACAATGCCCTTTCTTCATGTACATTTCCGTGTAAAGTTGGTCATCATCTAGTAATTTGCCAAATAATGTACATTGACTAGCACAGGAAGAAGGGAGAACTTATTGGGTTGAGGGTCGAGAAAAAGTGGACATGATACCACTTAATAACTTGTGATAAAGCAAATGAAGAGGGGAGTTGTTAACTTTATACAATTTGGCTAAAACAATCATTTATAGCTTTCTTTAAGAAGCTAATCAAACGCACAGGCAGCTAAACATAATATTGTAAAAGTTACGAGACTTGCTTTTAAAAGAATTTGTTCACCAATATTTACTTATTTTTTGATACACTGGACACTCACCGGGAGTCTGAAGCCTATGCACGCCCCGAGTATCGAACCGATGACCCTTAACTGTGATCCTATTCCAGGGAAATTATTACCCTTTTTGCTATTTATTTATTTATTTATTGGTACTTTTGCTATTACAGATAGGCAGGCACGGATTGCAGGACCCAGCCCCCTGATTTAAGGTACTTGAATGATTAGAATTCCACTATCCGTATGAACGCATATGAACGAATGCTAAAATCTAATATAAGATCAATTATTCTATGCCAGATAAAGGAATCACTTCCCCTCCAAACTGTATGAGTGTGTATGGCTGTTGTGTGTGAGAGAGAGTTTGCGAGTCTGTGTGTGTATGAGACACAGAGAGAAAGGGGGGGCTTAGGAAGGGGGAAGCATAATAATTAAGAAAAAGCCGTGCGTGTTTTGGGGTTTCCCAAGAGTAGCGCACAGCAGAGCAAGCGCGCAGGCACCGACTGATAAAATGGGGTGCTGCGAGTCCAGCATCCTGGCCGGGATCCGTTGCTGGAAGGGGAAGCAGCCGGCATCTCCGAGGGTGGTATCCAACCATCACGATCACGACGGAAAAGGGACGCCGGAATCAGGTCAGCAGCTGGTGGCGGATCTGGCCGGAGGCTCGCCGGCTCTTACAGTGTTCTCCTTGGCAGAGCTCCGCGCAGCCACCAACAACTTCGCGCCGGAGTTCATCGTCTCTGAGAGCGGCGAGAAGGCTCCCAACATCGTTTACAAGGGAAAATGGCAAGACAAGCGGTGGGTGGCCATCAAAAAATTCACCAGAATGGCTTGGCCGGACCTCAACCAATTTGTGGTACGAATCTGTCTCTCAAACTCCTAATTACGATTCTTCGCTTTGTTAATGATTGTGGATTTGTTGATTTTTGGGAAGAAGCTTTGTTTATGATTGTCGCTTTAAGTTGGTTATCGATTCTGAGCAGGAAAAGTTTTTTCTCTTTTGTTGGTTCGGGGTGGTTGTGGATTTTCAGTACGAAGAAGCACACTTTTGTGCTGGTGTTGGATTTTTACAAGTTCAAACTTTGTTAGTGAATGGTGGTCTTTGGGAGTTGTGGATTTTGAGTAGGAAGACTTCTTTTTATTTTGTTTTCCAAGTGGTTGTCTATGACGTGGCTGGATTTGATTTGAAAGAGTCTTTGAATTGTGCTTGTTGGTTTATGATGGTTGTGGAATTTGAGTAGGAAGAATCTCGGGGAGTGGGGAAGCTGCGGCACAAGCGACTTGCTAATTTGATCGGATATTGCTGCGAGGGAGACGAGCGACTTCTTGTTGCTGAGTTCATGCAGAATGACACTCTTTCAAAGCATCTCTTCCATTGTGAGTTGATAGTTTTATTACTTTCCTCGTGGTCTTAATAGCTCTCTATGTTGTATGGATACGGGTACGGTATACGTGAATTTCAGAAATCTACGGTATGGGTATGGGATACGTGAATTTTATATATAATTAAATTTATATAAAATTAATTGTGATAATTTATAATTGACAACTATAAAAATTAAAAAGATAAATTTAAGTAATTGCATCATATCAAAACAAGAACAGTAAACAACAGGCAAATATATCAAATCTCATCTATCTAGAATAGGAGGTAATAGATTGCAAAGATTGCAAGATATTATCAAAATGGAGAACCACACATAAACACAAGCATACTAATTTTTAGAATACACACATTATCAAAATAGGGAACCACGAGATACACTAAGAAGAGATGCAAACGTATGTAGCATACACACATGCTAGTTTTTATTTATCACTTTAATTTTTTATTTTCATTATGCTTGAATCTTCATATCAACAGTCTTTCTTTTTCTAATGATTCACAGTCATATAAGTTTTCCTCACATGAAAGTGACATTAAAGTTGCCCTTGTTTCTGTGAGTCAAGAAGACCAAAACGATCCGATAAAAAAAGAGACTGTTGTGCCTTATTATGTGAGAGAGAGAGCATACCAGAGATGGATGCTACCATATCACTACTGGCTTTGTCAAAACTACGCCTCCGCAAAACATAGAGAGCTGATTCGCCAGAGGAAAGAGAGAGATGATATCGTGAAAGGAGAAGATTGACCTGATCCATTCTTCAAAATAAGTATTCAAGCACCGGTACGTGTACCAGTACCCAGTAAGGGTACGCCATCCATGCTTCACAGATTGCTTTTGATGCTGTTTATTAGAGACAACTGGAAACTGAACCCCACTGCTCAGTCGCTCAGTATTACAAGAGGGCCTTCCAGGAAGATTATGCCTGTGGTGTTTATCTTATACTCAGGAACTGCTTCACTGTAGTGGTGCATGTCATGTGTTCTACATTATAAGTAGTTACATCTAGAAATTAACAGTTGCCTCATGAAGAAACACGTAGCTTAGTAACTGCATAATCTGGTTGCAGATGGTATAGTGACTTGATGGTGGTTATATTGATGCCCATCAAAGCTGGGGCCATCATACAGAAACACAGAGAAGATTATGATGAATGTATACTACTGTTTATTGGAAAATATGGAATAGAAGGAATTCTGATTTGTGCTAGATTCATGTCATGATGAACTTCTTTCCCCTTGAGAGGGTTCAATATTATGATGAAATTATAATGCTCTTACTACTTTTCCTTTGTGTGCTTATATGACCATATTGTGCAAGTGGGACTTTTTTTCTCCTGCTGGTTTTACCTGAAAATGTGAAAGCATGAACGATGAAGAGTTATATTTGATGAATCTTGTTGAAGCGAACATGCCACAGTCATCAAGATGTTGACTGGATCCAAAGGTTATGACATATTCATACACAAATACTTGGAACCACTTGTTTATTCTTGAATGATGCTCATTTGGTTGATTGGTTCAATTGATTATGAATACAATCTTTTCACTTCCGATGTTAATCTTCAATGCTTAGTAGATGTTCACAGTATATGTGTTAAAATAAGTTTCCAATTGCATCTTTTCGCAGGGGAAAAACAAACAATTGAGTGGTCTATGAGGGTGAGGGTGTCCCTTTACATTGCTGAAGCGTTAGAATATTGTAGTAGTCAGGGAAGACCATTGTATCATGATCTGAATGCTTACAGAGTTCTCTTTGATGAGGTAATTAGTTTTTGCCTCTTGCACTATTTGTCATGTATACATTTGGTTTTCATTTATTATAACTTTTAAGTTCTTTTCTTTGTTGGACTGTTTCTGAAAGCCAATCTTCATGTGAAGCTTTTTTGTTTGACCATGTGTATGTCCTTAAAATCTTGAAATGTCTGTTAGCTTAAACGTTCTATGTTATTTATTTTTGAAGAAGTAAATTATTTATTTTTCTGTATTGGTTCCTCTGTAGGATGGTGATCCTCGATTATCATGCTTTGGCTTTATGAAAAAAAGTCGTGATGGGAAAAGTTATAGCACAAATCTTGCTTATACCCCTCCAGAATTCCTCAGAACTGGTAACATCTTCGTCCATATTTTTTGTATGCATCTCTTGAGCAAATGCTTGATGTCCTCAGGCATAATGAGCTACGGCTTTCCTGACCAGGGGGCTTCACTCAAAAGAACCTTCAGGTGAAGGCCATGTGTTTGACAGGCAGGGCATGCATCTGGTGGGGGGTCTGCCTAACCACAGCTTGCCTATAAAAAGAAAACCTTGATGTCATCAGGAATACATACATAAAAAATACATGTATGTATATATGCATATATACTATATATATGCACATATGTGTGTGTATTGTATATATGTTCTGTCCTTTTTGCTGTTGATTGACAGTATTAAGAGTGCACAACTGCTCAAACTCTTTGTGTTGCATGCTTGTAAATATAAGTGTTTTCATACAGGACGGATCACTAAAGAAAGTGTCGTATTTAGTTTTGGCACTGTGCTTTTGGATCTTCTCAGTGGAAAACGTATTCCTCCAAGCCACGTGAGTGATTCACAGCTCAGGCTTTTTCGTATATTCTTCATGCTATTTTGGCACTTAGTTCTGAAAGAGTGTCAAGGTAAAAGTTGTTTAGGATATCTTTTGGAAACAGAAGTGCTTCAAGTTTCAATATTTTTTGGTGCTTCCAGAATTACGGTTGCTTAATGCTACTGGATGATCAGGTGCATGCATGAGTTTTCAATACTTTGCCAGGGGTTTCATGTTGTGTTCAATTGCTGTCCTTACATCTTTAAATCCTTCAGCCTTGAAATTCTGCGTGTATCTGTTTATGAAAAAAAGTGGGTATGTTTACTGACATTAACAAAAGCTTGATTGTGGACTAGCATTGTGCTTTCCTTTATTCAAGTGAGGAAGATGTGTCAAATTGTTTTCTCTCCTGTGTAAAATTACAAATCATTTTGTCTTATAAGGGGTGTGGCCGAAGGGCATCAGGTTGAGGTCTGCCTAGAGACCATAACGGTAATAGTTCATAGCGCGTTCATGGGCAACAATCTATGGATGAGGGTTTTGACAAGATATTATACATGCTAGTCTAAATCATATAATACAGTTCATGTCCTCCATATATTGCTCTTTAACCATGAGGACAAGATAATGTCCGAAGAGGTTGCCATTTATGTCAGATTCTTCTAGAAACTCCACTACAACTTGATCGCACTTGTCTTACACCTTTTGAAAAATCCATAGAAAATTATCGTAGGCAAGGGCCTTTCTTTGCCATGGTCCAGAGTCCAGATTATGCCCTTGACCTCATCTTCATTGGAACAGAACCTTGGGCGCTTCAACCTGCAATGTTGTCAACATGATTAAAGGCATATTGGCAAGATTTAGGGATTCCCCTGATTCTTCTGGAGAGACTGCAAAAGGACTATGGAAGTTTAAACTTGAATATCCTAGTCTTTAGGGTATCTGAATGACTGTGTTAAGTGATTTTAATTTTAGGCCCCCCTTGGTGTCAATGAGAAGTTCTAGATCATTGTTTGCATGGCATTTTGTCCGTCACCACTCATTGGGATCTCTTGGTAATTACTTGATACTCGTGTAAATACTATGAGCCTCGTGCTTGTGCTCACTTAACCTTTCGGTCATATGATCTTTGTAGAGCTTTATGTCATCTGTGTATTCCCATCTACAATTTTATGTTAGAATATGTTTATCTCTCACATTGAGGTAAACCATATTCCAGTTCCTTATTTGTTCTTCATTCATTTCATAAAATATTTCCAATGTAGTAAACGTGGTTGACTTTTTAATAGAAGACTTGAGAAAAGGAATGCTCTTCTGTTTGGCACCTTCCATAGTACAGATGAAATTTGTTGCTAAACATGCCAATCTGTAATGCAGGCTCTTGATGTTATAAGGGGTAAAAATGGCTTGGTCCTTATGGATTCACATTTAGAAGGAAAAATTTCATTGGATGAAGGGATGGCCATTGTCAACCTTGTTTCACGTTGTCTACAACAGGAACCGAAGGAGAGGCCTAATCCATCGGATCTTGTTGCAGCATTGGTACCTTTGCAGTCCAAAACAGATGTAACTGAACTGTTTCCTTTTTCTTGGTCTGTTGTTTATCATGTTACATTTGGCACTGGCTCCATTATGAGGAGATACAAATTTCCATTTTGTTGATGAAATAGGTAGCTTCTCATATCCTGTTGGGTATAATGAAGGAGGAACCCCCATCTCCTCCACAACTCTCTCTTTCTCCATTAGGGGATGCTTGCGCCAGAATGGATCTCACTGCAATGCACCAAATACTGGTCACTACACACTATAAAGATGATGAAGTGACCAATGAGGTAAAATATAGATAAATGAAAGCTTCATTTGGTAAGCCAAAAGCTGGTGAAAGCTTGTTGACGAAGAAGGGATCTTTTTGGTGTGCAGCTATCATTTCAGGAATGGACTCAACAGATGAAAGATATGCTTGAAGCAAGGAAACGTGGTGATGTTGCATTCCGTGAGAAAAACTTCAGATCTGCTATTGAATGTTATACTCAGGTAGATTCTGGTTATTGCCCATGTTGTGGATGATGAGTTTTTAAAAGTCTGACTTCCTACCAATTATTTGCTAGTTCAAGTGGTTCGGCACTTGTTCCCCTTAAGTGAGGTCGAGTTTGAGTCGGGAGCAAACCAGTGCTGCGAAGCTTTACCCCCATAGTGGGCCTACCCAGCTCGGACCGGATTAGTCATGGTGCTTTGTGCTTCCAGATATGGGTTGTGTATTTCACCCAGAAAAAACTTTCTTCCATCCTGTCCTGTTCAGTTCGCCATGCATCTAAATCATTGCTTCGTCACAGAACATTTTTCTTGACGCTTATCTAAATTCTGGTTTCATTTGATCCCTTTTCTTGACGCTTATCTAAACTTTCTTCCATCTTGTCAGTCTTGAAACATGTCTATTGTTAATTGCCGACTTGATGGACTGTCTCAAGAAAGTTAATTGATCCCTTTTCTTGGTTTCAAAACCTTGCGGACCTGGTCTGAGGGCTCCTTCTCTATTCTGTCATTCCTCTCTCCCAAGAGAAGGCCTTACTAGCGAATTGTTGTTGGAGTTAATTTCTAAACCTGTTCAAGTTCTTAACGGCTCTGAAATTATTAACTCGAGACCTTTGTTTCTTGATCCCCTGTTTTTCTCTTAAGCTTTTCTTCTGAAGTTTTCAGTTCTCTATATCTGATTTGCTTTCTGTTTTTATATAATTCAAGAACTTGAGGTTTTCATGTGTAAACCTTATGATGTACAAATTCCAGATGTCCTTCACGAAAAATTCTTTAAATGGCTACTCTTGCATGGAGTCGCTCATGTTCTAGTCCCCATAGGTGTGTTTACAGCAACCAACATCTTTGATCATTCGTTCTGGTATGCAGTTTATAGATATGGGTACAATGGTATCTCCCACTGTTTATGCTAGACGAAGTCTGTCCCATTTGATGTGTGATCAACCTGATGAGGCCCTTCGAGATGCAATGCAAGCGCAGTGTGTTCATCCCGAATGGCCAACTGCATTTTACATGCAGGCAGCAGCCCTTACAAAGCTTGACATGCACAGTGACGCCTCTGATATGTTGAAAGAAGCTGCTTCCCTAGAAGAGAAGAGGCACAAGGGAAGGTAGTTATGATCTGCCCTAGAATAACAGTCCACAGTACTTCCTTTATCGAATTCTCGGATAGGAACCTACTGCCTCTATTGATTTATATTTCACTGGATGAGGGAAATGCGGATGCCTTCAAATTGCTTGTTGGTCGACTCAGCTTGTTCTATTGTAAAATGGAGACGAATCATCGAGAATTGTTGTAGTTACAGTGTAAGATATAATCATCTTGTTAAATTGTGAAAACTATGTTGTAATTTTTGCCTTTCATTTTTTAACTGAAAGAAGGCAGTTCCCATAAGTGCAAAGTCTCGTCTTTGTAGCCGCATTATGTTAAGAAGCTGCTTTCTATTCAACATCAATGCATAATGGTCATCATGCAGCGAAGCAACATTCTAGCTGGGTTATGCATTTTCATATTTCATATATATATATATATATATATATATATATATATATATATATATATATATATATATATATATATATATATATATAGGTATATGCTCAATTTCCTTCATTGGTGCGATTAACAGTAAAAATTTAAATTTAAAAAATAAAAATATTTGTGATATTTTTTTACTTTGCTAAAATGGATAATGATATATTTTATTTTTAAAATTCAAATATGTGATGGTGAAAATGTTTCAGTGAATTTAAGCATGAATTGAATTAAGCATATACCAATATATATATATATAAACTCCACTGCATACTCATGACCGTAAACTCTATACTGCGCATGCTCATGTTCATTTTTTTATTTTGAAGGGTATGAATATCATTTAAAAATTTTGGAAAAATAGAAAACACTGCATTCATGTCCAACAGTTAAAGGTGGGTGTGAGTATGTTGTAGATCAAGATGGTCAAGAGATGCTTATGCGAACTGATTTGAGCAAGAGATGCATGATGGTGATGGTCAAGAGAAGTTGGGTGAATCCACTTTGGTGGTCGAGGTGAATAGATTTGGGCGAGAAACGGTTTGGACAAGAGATAGGAGAGAGTGCGAGACCGGTTTAGAGAGAGAAAGAACATCAACTCTAGAGCCGGGAGTTGGAGGAGGGCTTTAAATCCCAACACGATCTTAGGCTATCGTTCAGGCTCGGTTTCCATTCGCTTGCACTTACGCGGTTTGCATCCTCCAGTCTCTCTCTCTCTCTCTCTCTCTCTCTCTCTCTCTCTCTCTCTCTCTCTCTCTCTCCTATATATTATACTGATTGGCAAGTTCAGACGACCCAACAATTGACAAAATCTGTGTTTGGACAGGGCTCAGAGCACATGGGTTGGGCCCGAAAACCCGAGAAAATGTCAGGTCAAGTTCCGGTGAACCGAAACATGGCTGGAGAATCTTCATTTTCTTGATGGTTTCAATACTTTCATGTGAAACCCCATTTACCGAATTGTGTTCTCTCAGAAAAGCTGCCACTGCCCTCATTCCGCGTTCTCCCGTGCGTCAAGCTGGTGTCTAGACCATGATCAAGTCTGCAAAAAATTCGGCTAGTTTCACGGAAGCTTCAGCCACTATCGCATTATTACTCCTCTTTGGTCCGTCTGAAACAACTCAAATGTATGGGTATTCCGTCAGTACATACGAGGCACTCTTTTGGGAACTGGATGTTGAATCTGACGTATATATAGCAAAACAAAATGCAAATAAATAACGAGTACTGATACTTCTGAAAACGGAGGCATTAAAAGTATAACAGAAGGCAGATCTCAGTCATACTAACAGCTCAAACAGCAAGCCTGGCAAAATCCTGTCTCGTCTCCCAGGTAAGAAATAGAAGGGGTCAAAATCTTATGAACCAAAGATATCAAGGCCGACGCTGCCATCTTCCATTACATACATTTCAGAAGAGGTTACTTTCATCTGATAATCCAACAGCTGAAATGGCTCATATGTGGCTTTAAATTTGAGGCAGAGAGAGGTGCTTCATTTTGTAGAATTGGCTCTAACATGGTCTACCTGTCACGGGTAAACCGTCGCCAGATGCTGACGGGCTCTCCCGGGACCGGCGCTTGGCCTCGGAATCAAGCAAGCCTTAGCGGATTTCACTTGAGTGTTGGGGTTTGGCCACCGACTTCCCAAAAGGGCGCGTGAGATGTCCCTCCCCCGAGTACCAAGTGTGCCGATGCCTTGGCATTCAGAAACTCACTCACTCGAATGGCAAAGGCAAGGAGGCGGTTTGATCACAAGTGCACGAAAACTTGAAAGCAGGAAACTTGAAGGTAAGGAGAATTTTGATAGCAGAGACGAGAGTGCGTGCACCCACACGCGGAATTTACTTAGTTGGGGTGTCTTCCCTCAAAATGAGAGTTTTTACAAGGGAGCCAAAAAGGCTATGTACAGTTCGCAATTTAACGGGTTACATTCTCCTCCACCCAAAATCGTTGCCGCCCTCGGCAACAGCAACGTCCTAACCATCCCCCGCGCCAGTGGCTGCTTGATCGTGCCTGTTCCACTTCAGGGCATGTGGTGTGTCGCATCAATGCATCGCGGTAACTTTGCACCTTCCATGGGGCTTGGGGCAATGTTGATGAATGGAGCGTACCCTTCCTGCAAGTTGATGGGGCAGCTGCAGTGAGCGATGGTTTTTTGTTGCCTGTTGGAGTCGTGCAGGGTCGGAGGATCCTGAGGTCAGAGAGTCATAGCTCCTTTGACTCGCCTGACGTTGAAGATGAGGTGCTGTATCGGTTATTGTCTGCGTCGAAGTAGAGACGTTGCTCCTTGAGGTTGGGGCACGCATCTTCTGCCTGAAGGAATGCCGAACCCAAGACCATGGGACGTTCAACGTCTGCCACAAAAAAGTCCACTCTAGTGCGCCGATCTCCAATTATGAGGATGACTTTGTTTGCCTCCCCCTTGACGTCATTTACTTTGCCCAGCGCGTCCTTGATGTAGGCGTTAGTCCCAGTAATGTGAAGTCCTAGACGTTTTGTTTCTGTTGGAGACACGAAGTTATGCAAAGCTCTCGAGTCGATCATGGCCCGGGCCTCTGTCCCCTTCAGTCGCACCCTAACGTAGAACAATCTGTCCTGTTTCCTCAGCATTGGCACCCAGTTGCACTGGTCCTTTCCTTTGAAGACTTTGAGTACACCGCAAAAATGCACGTGGTCCTCACCCTTATTTTCCACTTTCTGCGGCTCCGCCACAGCCATTGCGTTCACCTGCTGGGAGGATGATGCTCTGGGGCAATCCCGCGTATAGTGGTTCTCTTGGCAAATGTAGCATCGGAGGGCGGCCTTGCCTTTGTCGCGTTGTGACCGACCTCTTGCTTGTTCATTTTGGGGCGGCCTGCGTTCGTTCCCTCCATTCTGCGCACTCTCCCTTGGCGCATTGTTGTATGGCACCACCGCCATTGTAGTATGCAGGCTTTTTCTTTGGACTCCAAGGTCGATAGGGTCGTTCATCCTTCCGCGGCTCGTCATCCGCTAGGCACTCTGTCGCACTGATGACCGAGGCTAAGTCCCGCATCTGTCACAGCTCACGCTCTGCCTCACATGTCAACCGGTTCATAAAGAAGAAGAACCGGTCTGCTTCTGCCATGGTCACGATGTTCAGCATGAGGGAGGTGAACTTGTTGATGTAGTCGCGGATGGACTTCTCCTGTTTCAGCCACATCAACTCTTTTCGAACCAAGTACTCCGGATCTTCGGGAAGGAACTGCCTCCGTATCTCCCGTTTGAAGTCCTCAAATGTGTCGATGGTGCAGAGTCCCTGATCGACGTCTGCAGAGAGTCGTCTCCACCAAAGAAGGGAATCTCCCTTCAAGAACGATGTTGCCGCACCAATCCTTCTGTCCTCTCGTCGAATGTCTTGCGCCTTGATATACTCTTCTACTTGCCAAAAGAAGTTGTCGAGGTCATTGACATTCCGGTCTCCTGAGTACGGATCAAGCTTGGAAGTAATGTCATTATGCAAGGAGGTTGCTAAGGCCCCACTTGCAACAGCACGATCGAGTGTCCCGCAGTGCACCTCGAGGGCTTCCAACCTTTGTTCAACGGCCGTATTGTTCCCATCGCGGCTAACACAACAGACAGACAATTCTTCCACCCGATCTTCTAGGTTGGTGAGTGTTTCGCCCTAGTTTTCCTTGAAGATGCTGATGACGCCACGCATCAACTCGAACTCCTATGTCACGAAGGTTCGGATGTTGTGTACGTCGTCCCTCAAGGTTTCGAGACTGACTTCAACGTTGGCTATGTCATTCTCTAGTCTACGTAGCCGGTTGTCAATAGTGGCATTTTCGGTCGAGCGGTCCCTCCTACGACCCTTGTCCGTTTTTTGGTCCTGTGATGGGGCGGGGCTTCTTCCAAACTTGAGATCCATCACAGAAGAGCTTGATGGCATGAGGCAGCGAGATCATTACAGCTCTAATACCACTTTTGTCATAGGTAAACCGTCGCCAGACGCTAACCGGCTCTCTTGGGACCGGCGCTTGGCCTCGAGACTAAGCAAGCCTTAGCGGATTTCACCTGAGTGTTGGGGTTTGGCCACCGACTTCCCAAAAGGGCACGTGAGATGTCCCTCCCCTGAGTACCAAGTGTGCCGACGCCTTGGCACTCATAGACTCACTCACTCGAACGATAAAGGCAAGGAGGCGGTTTGATCACAAGTGCACGGAAACTTGAAAGCAGGAAACTTGAAGGCAAAGAGAATTTTGATAGCAGAGACGAGAGTGCGTGCACCCACACGCGAAATTTACTTAGTTGGGGTGTCTTCCCTCAAAATGAGAGTTTTTACAAGGGAGCCAAAAAGGCTATGTACAGTTCGCAATTTAACAGGTTACATACCGACCTTTTTGCAATATGATGGGCACGCAAGAGCCTTTCCCTTCTCTATCATGTCGTAAATTAGATGATTAAACTAGGCAGAGTACTCAATGATAAACTGGTAGAGGTTTGCCAAGTCCTAGTTTCCCTATAAAAAGGACAACGACGCAACTTGTGATGCAATGAAGTGTGAGTATGACATTCTCCACGGCATTAGACACGAGCAACATAGTTCTGCTCCTCCCACCAGCCAGTACCACTGCACCTGAAGTAGCCACAAGCCGTTGCTAAACTCTACCATCTGGTATTCAGCAAAAAGAAGGCAAACAACAGAAAACCAGAACCAAGCCTTTTCCCCGCACTAGCTGGTTACATGGTTTTTAGGCAGTCACTCAGGTCGACCTTCTCCGTATTAGTATTTAAGACGAACTGACTGAAAATCTTACACTTATCTCTCGATAAAACTGATTCCAGGAGCTCTTCTATAGGCATTTCTATGCAAGATTGAATAAAAAAGAAATTTTATTGAATGAAATAGAAAATTGATTCAACCTTAGTCGACTTTCTCTCTCTTATGTTTTCTATCTTTAAAATCGTAAAAAAGTTACACCAATATAAGCCTTTATATATAATGAACTTTCTAACTTAAAGACTAAAATACCCTTAATAAGTAATCATATTTAAACTCTATCTTAATGTGCAAGTCTCCTCCTTCTACACTCCCCCCTCAAGTTGGGTGGAATATATTTATAACTCCCAACTTGCTACACAATCAGTCTAATGTACTCTTAAACACTGCCTTGGTTAATATATTTGCATCTTGATTCTCTAATGTTACAAACCACATGCTTAGTATCTTGTTTGATATTTTTTCTCTGATAAAGTGGCAATTCACTTCTATATGCTTTGTCCTCTTATATTGAAAAAGATTTGTAGCTATATGTATTTCTACTTGATTGTCTGTATATAGTGGTATTGAAAGATTGACTTGTGATCAATGAAATCAACCATATTCCTTCACTTGTTTCCTAAGCAGTTGCACTATGTTTTGTTTTTGCACTTGATCTTGCAATAACAGATTCCTTTTTACTTTTTTAAGAAATTATATTTTTCCCAAATAATGCAACATACATTGTTGTAGATTTTTTGTCATCAATCGATCATACATCCATCCATATGTTATAAATTTCTCCCATTTTCAGGAGTATTTTTCAAGCATCTCAAAATCTTGAATACAACATCCATATATTATTTTGGAGCATATATAAATCTACTAATGATCACAACATATGTTATGTCAAGTCGTATGATTATCAAGTATATCAATTTTCCCACAAGTTTTAATATCTTCTAGCATTACTTATCTCCTTACCATTATTTATCCTCAATCTATGATTGATATCCATGGAATATCACATGGCTTTGATCTTGTAATACCTGTTTCTTTTAATAAGTTCATTGTATATTTTTGATAAGTAAAGAAGATACATTTTTTTTATCTCAATACTTCAATCCCCAAGAAGTAATCCCAAATCTTTCAAGTCAAAAAGTTTATACAAACGATTCTTCAAATTTTAAATTTCTTCTTCATCATCTCATGTCACAACAATATCATCCACATAAACAATTAGTTGGGATATTTCATCCCCCTTTTATAAATAATGTATGGTCATTTTTAATTCTGAAATACCCGAGTCCAATGATTCCTACAGTGAAATGTTCAAACCAAGCCCATGGTGATTGTTTCAATACATATAAAGCTTTCTTCAATATGCACACTTTATCTGGTCCATACTAATGCTTCAATCCTTGTAGAACTTCCATGTACACTTCTTCATTGAAGTTTCCTTGAAGAAAGATATTTTTTACATCAAGTTACCATATTTTTCATGTAATGTTAATTGTCATACTGATAAGAACATATATAGAAGTCATCTTTGCTACTAGGTAATGATACAATTTCTCAGGGAGTGTTTTTCTTTAATGCATCAATTTTCTCTTTCATAGTAAGTTGTCAATCTTTTGATAAGGTTGCATCCTCCCAGGTTTTTAGAATGACTGCATCAGTATTTGTGACAAATGATTTGTAGAAGGTTGACACTTCTCTATGATCAATCAAATTATTAATAGGATATACACATCTTTTTTTCTTTCTTACTTTGAATGATAGGTCTAAATCATTTGTTAGATTTGTTGATGTAAGTATTGCAAAAGCTAGTTTTACATAGTTAGAGTCTTCTTGCGACTCTTATGTCTGCCAAAAAATTCTTCCTTTTCTCTTGTATACACTTGATTTGGAGCTTGTTTTTAAGACTTTTCTTGCTATTATTTTTGTTATTTTGATGTTCAAGGTTTTCTTCCTCAATTTCTTCTGATAGTAATGGAAGAAGCAACTCTCCCTATTTTATAACTTGATCTACCTCTCCCTTAATGCTATAATAATATGCATTCTCATGAAACGTAACTTCTCTAGAAATAAAGAATTTTTTTGTGCAAGGGTCATAACATCGATTTCCTTTTTGGTAAGGTGAATATCCAACAAATACACATTTTAATGCTCTTGAATCCATTTTATCTCTATTGTTAAGATGCACATACACATAACATATACATCCCAAATACTATAGGAGTAATATGGAATAGTCTCTTGGAAATAGCATTGTATAGGTACTTTTCTTTCAATAGTTGATGATGAACTGTTTATAAGGTAAAAAGAAGTAAGTATTGCCTCACACCAAAGATATTTTGGTGATTTTCTCCTAATCATCAATATTCACATTGTTTCTAGTATATGACAATTCTTGCATTGTCCTACTCCATTTTGTTGGGGAAAATATAAACAAGACGTTTGATGAAGTATTTCATGTGATGCAACACAATCCTTCAATGTTCTTGAAGTAAATTTGCCATCATTATCTGATCTTATAGCTTTTACTTGTGCCTAAAATTGTTTTTCAACAAATTTATGAAATAAAAGAAATATTATAATAACTTCATCCTTTGATTTGATTAAATAAATGACAGTAAACCAAGAGTAATCATCAACAAATAAAATAAAATATCTATTTCCATTAATAGTAGTAATCGGGCAAGGTCCCCATACATATGAATGTATTAAACTAAATGCACTTTGAGTTCTTGATACACTTCTAGAAAAATTAACTGAACATGTTTGCCCAACTGGCATGGTTTACATTCCAAACATATTTTTTTGTTGAGTTTAGCCAATTCTTATACAAGCATTTGTAGCTTTGATAGTGATAGATGACCTGGCCTTTGATGCTAAAGTATTGTTTTTTTATTGTGTTGTGTTGAGGACATAATTGTTGCAGATTTTCCTAAAGTTCTCTCAATAGGTATATAAGCCTCCATTTCTACTACCATATCCATAAATCTTTCTTGTATCCTTTTCTTAAAATTCACAATAAGATGAGGAGAAATATATACAACAATTTAGTCTTACAGTTATAATAAGAAATTACCTGATCGTTTATATTTTATAAGCATTACGACCTTTAAAGTTAGGGAGTAATATGAGCATATCATGGAATCCCTCATCCTCACTGATTGTAATATCAATCTAAGTTTATAAGGTATTTATATTCTCCTCATAACGTAAAAGCCCTAGTTCAATAACATTTGTATCTACCAAAATGTTAGTCTTCTTTTCATTGTCATTTGTAGGGTCGTCTTCTGGATAATATGGTATTACATCTTTTAGACAAACCAGTGATATTACACCATTCTATTCATATCTTATGAGTTATATCTACATATCAAAAAAGAAATATTAGTTACTCAAATAAGAGATAGCCTTGAATAGAAGAGTCGTGACTCCTACCGAGTGAGACGTGCGGTGGGCCCACACCTCTCACTAATGAAGACATGTGGCTGCGCCGTGTCTCCTATAAAGAAAGATCAATGTATTAGGCATGTTTTTACCATATGAGAACATGCTTGGTGTGCATCTCGAAGTGGAAACCCGATGAATTTGTGCGTAGGAATTAAGAGAGCAACAAAAAATAATAAAAAATAAATCAAATGAATGAATACCTCAAAAACCATTAAATCTTTCTTCGAATCCACCTTCTATTTTTTTTCTTTTTTTTCTTTGAAGCAATCTTCTATTTTTTTCTTTTTAATTAATTTAGTCGAGTTACTTTGCTGGAAACCGATGTAAATCAATAGGTGGCTGTAGGAGAACCGTTTGAGATGATTCCAATGACCGATAGTGGATCCCACAAAATGAGAGGAGCTCAGATGAAAAAAGATTCTCTAGTATGGAAAATGAAGAAAAAAAGTGTGTACGTATCAATCTTGTTCTCAATTAAAGACCGGTTTCATGGTTTCGGTTTAAATCGGTTTATTGATCCGGTTCAAGGTCGAAGCACCGGGCCGGTGGCCTTGGGAAAGAAAATGTGAATAAAAAGTGGTTTCTGAGTCGTGTTTTCTCCGCCGAAGCCGTCAATACCGTGGTTTCAGATTCACGATCTTCCTCTTGTGAGTCGCGGCGTAGTCTTCTTAGTCGTCTTTTGCCCTGTGGGTTTCGTGGGATTCTCCGCCCTCTCACTCTCTCGTGAAATATGTAGCCGAAAGACGACTAAGAAGATGTGTCTCAGTGAAGAGTGACCATGGCGTTGAAGCTGTCTCTTACCTCACAACCCTCTTTGGGGAAGGTGGGACTTCCTTGGAACTCTACATCCTGAAGGGTCGTGATGACAGCAGTCATTCCTCTAAAATTCAAGTGAGTCTCTTAATCTTTGTTGGCCCTTTTGGGTTTCATTTCTTCTTTTTGTAAATGATGGGGTCTGTTTGTTTCTGTGGGAATTGCTTCATATTTTCGGGGGTTTTCTGGTTTCCGATTGCCAACAAGAAGGTGGTGAGTTTTCTTCGAGGATTCAGTGTGGGGTTGTGTCTGTGAATCTTACTTTTGCCTAATGGGTTTTACTTCTGGTCTTGCATTTCCCAGAGTGAGATTGATTCCTTGGATTTTAGGTTCCTTCTCCGCTTTCTTCGTTTCACAATAAATGCTCTCTGCGTTGATTTTTCCAGAAATTTGAAGTTGTTGGCTTTTAATATGATGTTTTGCACAATACCCTTTTTCCGAATATTCGATTTTGTGTTGATAATCGTATCCTCTTTGCTTGGTCTCATGGTTGTTTCCGGGGTTTCCGGGAGGTAGACAACCTCAGAAAGCACCTGAGTCCGAGAGAAGTGCAAGTGCAGGTCGCGCATTCAATGCCGCCGGAGAAAATAGAGATCTTCCGGTCCTTGGAATCATGGGAGGAAGAAACCATCCTGCCGTTGTTGGAGCCCTTCGAGGATTAGTGGCAGCCGGCTGATTTTCTCTCGGATTTCGCGAAGGATTCCTCTGATGACGAACTCAAGGAATTTCAGGGACGGGCAAAGAGGAGATTCGAGATGACTACTTCATCTGCTTGGTTGGAGATATGATCACCGAGGAGGCTCTGCCCACGTACCAGACGATGCTAAAGATGCTAGACACGCTAGATGGTGTTAGGAAGGCAGTGGCGATTGGCGGCAACCCAGCACAGAAACGGGGTGTCATACCGTTACCAAAATACACGGTAACACCTCGGTTTTAGGGGCTAGCCCAGTGGGATAAACCGGGAAGGGAGGAGGCATACCTTTGAAGCTACACATGCAAGGAATCGTAGCTACACAACAAAGAACGAGGATCCGGCAAGAAGACAACCGGAAACGCCACATATGGTATCAGGGGCCTCAACATATGGTATCAGGGGCCTCATTCTTGATCCTGTAAACATGTACGCGTTAGTATTAAAAAAAAAATGGGAAGAAGATAGAGCTTTTCGATTTTGTTGAAATTGCACAGAACTATGTTGAGTTGTGACTGGGCAAAGGGCAAACCGTGTCGGAGTCAAGACAGGACAGAGATCGGTGAGGAGAAAAAAACCCGCAGCAGAACTGCAGCAAAGGGCGCGGGTGACCAAAGAATACCCGTAGGAGAACAACCGCGAGTGGCCAAGGGCTAGGAAGCAACATAGTGTTGCGGGCTAGGAGGCATAGCAAGTCGAAACCAGCAGCAAAGGGTTGCAGGCCAGGAGGCGGAACGCCGACCACCCCTCTGTGTGCATCTTTTTCCTCTCTCTCTCTCCTCCGGGCTTTTAAAGCGCCCAGAAAACCACTAGGAGGTTTCAGAAAATCGTGAGCAAAAATTAGCGGGGCAGCGGACTAAAAAGTCTGTTATGCCCGAGCTGGTTTTTAAATACTGTCACCACTGCCCTTATTAAGCAAAAAATCGATTTTACCCTCCGGTAGTTTGTGAAAATTATGAAATACCGGGTCTTCGAAGAATACGGTTTGCCTGAGCCGGTTTCTAAAGGACGACAGAATAGCAAGAACTGTCATGTTGACATACATGGAGGATGAGAGTCTTCGAAGAATACGAGACAACAAAAGAGTTGTTCGACTCCATAACAACCAAATATGACACAACTGCTTGTACACGTGTACAGTTGCTACTATAGAAATACAATTCCTTCAAAATGAAAGGAGACAACGTATTAGAACATATAAACCACATGTTGGTAATGACTAGAGACCTAGCTGTGGCAAAGTCAGTCATCCCATAACCAATGCGGATATCAACTATCCTGAACAGTCTTTTCCCGTGATGAAACATGGTCATCGTTGTCGTCATATTAGGGCAAAAAATTAACCTTTCTGAATTGCCTTTGAAACTAGCAATAGAGCAAGAACACATGAGTAAAAAAAAGAAAGAAAAATTGTTAGTGGTATAAGATGAGATAGGGTCTAGTTCCAAACCCAACCAAAAAAGAAATAAACCAAACAAAAAGTTTGATAAAAATAACAAAAAGGGCGGTCAATTTTTTAAGAAAACGCAAGAAACCGCTTCTCGGGTCAAGTGTTTCAGTTGTAGAAAGGTGGGACACTAAAAAAGGGATTGTCGCAACAGAAAAAGTAGAGAAAACAACCCACAACGCAGATAATAAGAGAAGCAGGACATAATGTGCCTAATATCAGAATATCTCTATATAGACCGCCCGGTGATTGGTTGGTGGATCGACTCTGAAGCTATCATACATATCTCGAAGACCAAGGAAGGGGCAATGGATCTAAAGAAGTACAATCCAAGAGAACATCGAGTGTACATGGGAAACTATCATACATATCTCGAAGACCAAGGAAGGGGCAATGGATCTAAAGAAGTACAAACCAGGAGAACATCTAGTGTACATGGGAAATAACACTTTCTCAGATGTTTTGGGTACTGGGTCCTTTAGAATCTTTGTACAAGGCAAACCGGTTGTACTGACTGTTGTATTGATTGCCTCATCTATGAGTTACAATCTTGGTTTCGGTCCCTACCTTAGTAAAGAAAGGTTTTGAAGTCAGGTTTATTCCTAGCAAGATGATTATGGGGAAACATGGAAGAATATTATTCTCTGGGAAATTTGATGTAGAACATGTACTGTTCAAACTGAATGATAATGATAATGAAAATCCTTCTACTTATATTGACTGTGCCTTTAATGTTGATGTGAATGTATGACATAAACGCTTTATACGTATGCAAAAGTTGAGGAAATTATCAAACTTTGACTTACTGCCTAGATTTGAGGAAAATACTTTCAACAAGTATGAAGCTTTCACTCACGGCCTTTTTCGCTTCCTTCTTTGCTTTCTTATAAGCCTCTAAAGTTTCACTAGTTTTCTTAGCATAATGTAATTTGTAACATGCCCTCTTTGCCTTGATTTTATTTTGCACTACTTCACTCCACCACCAAGCTTCTTTTTGTATCGGTACACCTCCCTTAGATACACCTAACACATCTTTCGCCACTTCTCTAATATGTATAGCCATATTGTTCCACATATCACAGGGTGTACCAACATAATTCCAAACATCTCCTTGAAGGACTTTCTGTTTAAATATATCTTTTTTCTTGCTTTTGAGGTTCCACCATTTAGTCCGAATAGCTCGATGCACCCTTTTCTTCTTTGTCCATTTTTTTATTTGTAAATCCATAACTAAAAGTCGATGTTGGGTGGTTAAGCTTTCACCTAGAATTACCTTGCAATCTTTACAACACGCCCTATCTTTTTTTCTACAAATAAAGTAATCAATTTGTGTTTGTGATAAGCCACTCTTATAAGTAATTAAATGTTCATCTCGTTTTTTGAAGATTGTATTGACTATAAAGAGATCAAATGTCATAGCAAAATTTAAAATCTCCCTACTTTCCTCATTTATATCCCCAAAACCAAAGTTTCCTTGAATCCTAAGTCACACAAACACTTTTAAGGGGTGGAGTGTTGACCTCAACACTTGTGCGACACCGACATTGATGCCATATCGGTGCGGCATGGCAAAAAAAAAAGCAATTCTTTTTTTTTTGTAACTCACGGATAAATGGGTCTGGATAATAAAGATTGATTTGTGTATTATGATGAAATTAGTAGTTGTTTACCATTTATGTGTTTTGCTTTAATATAAAGTTGTGTACTTGCTATTGTAGCTGTATACAATATTAGCTTAATGATTTTGGGTGAAGACAATTGGTTTCTTATTAGTGATTGGATTCTTGACTCCATACTGTATGCCTTTGCACAGAATAATCTCTATCACTAAACACATTTGAAGACCAAGAACATTGCAAGATCAATAGAACATAAGAGTATGACATCACTAGTGGATCTTCGTAGCACAAATACTAGTATATGCTATATCCTATAAAAGATCTGGAAACTCTTTGAATCCATAACTTGAATATTTTACAGCTTGTAAAATCATTCTAAGTTTCAGATCATTATGAGGGAACTTGCTAATTGATACCTACGTGCACCCAAAATTAGCAAATACTAGTTGTATTATGATCGATTTATATAGCTTGAATATTATATGTAATATATAATATTATATACCCTAGCCGTGTCGTCGCACCCAAAATTTTTGAAATTTACCGTATCCCGCACCCGCACCCGCACCCATGTGACATAGCTTGAATCCCTTGATATCCTAATGCCTCTTTACCGACATGTCCATTTAAGTCTCCTCCTAAACAAATAATCTCTCTTTGTGGAATCTTTTGAATCACCTTATCTAACTCTTTCCAAAAAGCTGTCTTTATACTATCTTCTAGTCTTACTATCGTATTGCCTGTATCGTACTTTAATATTAAAAAAATATAAAAATTATTTAAAAAATCATGAAAAATTAGTAAAAATTCAAAAAAATCAAGAAAAATCTGGTAATTTCTTTAAATTCATATAATGCAAAGTTTAGTACTGATTAAGCATTCAACATTGAATAATTGCATCCAAATTTACGTATTTTGAATAAAAAAAATGAAATACATTTACATTTTACAAATTGTAATGAGGATCATCAACTAAATAATCTTTATCTTCTCCTTGCTGAAGATCCTCCTCATCATCAGCAACACCTTCTCTGCTTGGAAATCAAATTCTTCATCTCCTTGATATTGTAGTTGCACTCCTTCCAAATTAATCTATGCAATGCCTTCTTCAGTTAGTAGGGCATTTTCTTCACTATCTTCTATAATCCAGTCTTCTAATATATCAAAATTATCCAAACTTATTGGATCAAATTGGCTTTCTTGTCTATTTACTTTTTTAATTGCCTATAACAAAGAAAGATAAGCAATTAGTAAATAATATTAACAATTCTTCAGTCAAACAATTTATTGAATTGAACATTTAAGTACTAAATAATACAACATTACCTTTCACGAAGGCGCATGTTACAACGAATAAAAACTAAATCATTCAGTCGCTTATGTCTCAACCTGTTGCGCTTTTTTGTATGGATGTGTTCAAAGACATTACAATTCCTTTCACAACCAGTTGCACTATAGGTTTAACTCAAAACTTTGATTGCAAAATACTTAAGGCTCGAGCAATCAGTTCCAAACCTATTCCACCAAATATCTGTAGAAAAAGACAAACATTAGAGACATAATCCATAATAATATAAGACAAGTTGATTTAAGAAACTTAAATATGAAGATAAACAATTTACCTAGACGCATAGTAGTGCGGTTGCGAATTACTGCAGACAAACCCATCAAGTGAAGAGCATTATCATAGATCTCCATCTCTCGATGTATAGCATTTGCTTTGCTCTCATTAGGGACTAATCTATCTATACAATCAATGATGCCTCGATTAACCTCACCGTCCCTTTTGAAGCTTGCTGAGTACGTGTATGATGGGTTTAGATAATATGTTGCTGCATGAATAGGCTGATGCAATTGTTTATTCCATCTATTATCAATAATTTTCCACATGGGCATATAATCTCTCTTTTTTTTATTAAAATTATTTCTAATGGCTTCATAAAGGCAGCCTATAGATGGTTTCTCCTCGCTATCAGTCAATCTCAAAACCTTCACTAATGGACATGTAATCTTCAACCAGTTTAACACATGCATTCCAAAATGTACTCAAGAAGACTGTCTCGGAAATCTCATTAACTTTCGGTTTCTTCTATACTGAGACAACTTTGCAAATTGTTGCTACTCATCCGAGGAGAACATTCTCTTCAATGCTTGCTTCTATCTCACAATACTCTGTACAGATAAGAAGTTTATTGTAAACATAGTTGCAACTGTTCGAAGAAGCTCTGCACCTTTTGTATATCTCCTCATCATACACAAAATAAATGCATGGTTGTAAATGAATTTTGTGATATCTTGGCAACAATCAGTTGCTGCCTTTATCTCATCCATTTCACCAATATCCTCAAGGATGAGATCTAAAGAATGGGCTGCACTTGGTGTCTAGTAGAAAGTCACATAAGTATCTGCTAACTCCTTCCCTTTACTTCATAGTTAGCTGCATTATCTGTAATCAATTGGACTATATTCTCTAGCACAACCTCGTATATCACCTTATCAAATTCTTGCCGTAGGATCTTCGCAGTGTGCCTCTCCTTTGACATGTCTAGAGATCTAAAAAACATAAGTCCTTTAGTTCAGTAGATAAAAAAGTTTAGCAAAGTCCTTCCTCGCCTATCTGTCCATCCATCTGCCATGATAGTGTAACGTGTCTCCTTCCATGACTCTCTCAAAGTCGAACAATATTCTTGCACTTTAATGACGGTCTTATCTAAGATCTTTCCTCTCAACTTCTGATAGGAGGTTATCTTGTATCCTGAATCAATGTTAGCAATTGCATCTACCATTGCTTGAAAATGAAAACTGTTTGCTGCATTGAATGGAATGTATGCATCATAAAATCATCTGCCCACTGCAAGGTCTGCCTGATCATGCAGTTGTTCTGAAGCCATAGTAGCACGAATTCTAGGTTGAGCACCAGGTATAGTGGTAGGAAGAAAAAATTAATGTATGCTAAAAGCAGCTCTTCCTGTACTCTTTCCTGAACTTCCTCTTCTACCACCTCCAAAGTCTTTAGCAACCTTCTTTTCCCTGCTAGGTGGTCGTGAATTGCTACTACCCATCTCTGTTCTGGCATCTAAAGGCAAACTATCACTGAATCCAAATCCAATATCATCATCATCATCTTCTTCAAACATCTCCAAATCATCCTTTTGTTGTCTTATCTCTTTATACTTTCAATCATCTGAAGACATTGTCATTTAATGCCTTCTGGCAAACTTCTAACTCTGCCTGAGCAAGGAGCAACTTCTTTTTTAGTCCCTTCTAGGTAGTGTTTCAACTGTGAAATTCTACCACTAATCACCCTCTCACAAAATAAACATCTTATCTTTAATCTGTACACCTTCAACTGGTGTACCCCATTGCCATGCCGGATCATCAGACTTAGAATAGGAGTCTCTAACACCCCTTCCTGCCATCTCACTTGAGCACTTTAATTCAATTAAAAACCTGAAAATAAAAGCACTTTGTAAATCTCCAATCTTCAAATAACACTCAAATAGAGTGTCTCCCACTTCATGAATGTAATAAAAATCATATCCACACATTTAATAACTTTATATTTTATTATTAAAAAAAAAATACAAATAACACAAAAAAAAACTACAAATACAAAGGAAAAAATGAAAAAAAACATATAATACTATAATTTTTTAAAATTTATCCAATACAACAATCTAAATAATATCAAACACTTAAAATATTTTGATTTATATAACTTTACAATATTTTAATTTATATAATTAAGTTTTTTAATAATTTATATAAAAAAATATTTATATAAATTTTCGCGAACTCTTATAGTCTGGGAATATATATTTCACGTATTTATTAACGAGATAACAGCTGTAGTATTTATAATGCAAAAATTTAGCAGATATTACCCGTCTCCGTCACGGGTATTCTGCAGCAGGTATTCAGCGGTGAGTAAAGTGCAATCCCCTAAACGCATTGTGAATTATTTGACCATTCTTATAATATGAAAATGAGTTATATTTTTATTTATCAAGCAACAATGGCACGAGTGAATCTTAAAGATGGTAGAAAATACATTCTAAGCGAAGAGAACTCCGCTTTCCAATTGACTATACAACTCCTTGTAGAAATGTCTCGACTAGTGAAACCTACTACCATCCCAGCAAACAATTGGTTCTTGAGATCTCAAGTTAACTGCTATTTTGTTTATTTTTTTTCTTGGTCAATACGACTTGAAATTGACTAGAAGATCTGAAAGCTTAACTTGGATTGCTACCATTTCTTATAGCTCTGTAAGACAACTTTATCAAAATATAATGGAGCTTCAACAATGCTAGACAACGTACAATTAGTAGACGAATTCATGATCAGATAGTCTTAGAGAGATAAAAATAGAAGTGATATGTACACAATATATGACTAGCATCGACAAATGAAAGACCATCAAAGTTATTTGCATGTTAATTACCAAGATTAGGAGTGAGATCGCATGTTTCACTTAAAATCGGGGAGAATCTTTATTACAGGCTAAAAGGGACCAGATTTAAAGAGTTGTTGAGAAAATGTCCAGCGCCCGTATTTGAAGTTTGTGTGATGTAGATACTTTTATAATGCTATTTAGATCTTGCTGTAGAGCTATGGTGGATGCAATACGCATGTGGGTCTTTAAACATTAATACTCCTAAAGAGGCTCCACGAGGTATTTTAGCTGTTATGCTAAAACAATCTACACGAATACGGTTACACAGCCTCTACCACAGCAAGATGCTGCAACCTCTAAATAGGGATTTATAACAGCCTGTTAGCCTTAGTCTGTATGCTTTGCAAGTGGTGCTCGCCCATTCAGATATTATTACGGCAGCAAGCATCTAACACTCACCATGCAAAGTTGGGACAGTATGTAGGTAAATTCTAGTCAATCAACCAAGCCTTGCGAATTTACGTAGGTAACCAGTCGCGATGGTGGATGTGAAGCAAGCATTTTGGTTAATTCACTTCCTAAAGAGTAGGTAAAATTACATGATTTGTTCCCAATGGTCTTTAGGTACTCCCAAAATCCATCATACACATATACACCCGGGGGCTGGAGAATGCATCCAGGATAATTGGTTGATGGACCATAGTCGAATATGCCTTGAGACCATGTCGACCACCACCTTACAACTGCTCCAGCCTATCATCATCCAATGCTTCACTGATCCTCGACCAAGATAAAGATAGCCAAGTGCAATGAAAGTATTGTTCTAGGACAACTTGCCCCAATTAGCACCAGCCACTTTTATAGAGGAAGACAATCCCCCTAATTTTGAGAATCAGGAAGCATTATACGCAGCTTATGATTGAATCAAGTGGGTCAATGTGGCACATAAATTCGGCTCTTTGAGACGTCCCACTGAAAATTTACCGTGATACGATGGGTCAGGTGATGGGAGCAATGTGGAAATTTCCTAGTTGTAGTACCATGGAAACATTATTAGTCCTCGATTCCAAAGAGAATGATCAAAGTTATGGATGTGCCTCTTGGGATTCCAATGTTAAAAATCAAGTCTTGTAAGATAGCTCGGAAACTTGTGGAAAGTCATCTCTATTAAGAGCCAAGTTGAACATCAAATCCAGTTTCCCTCGTAAGGGAAAGAAAAAAGGAGAGGTTTTGATATGGTGAATAAACCATTGGACCTTTCCTTTAATACGCTATGGCTTCCAGAGGAGATCCAAAGACACCTTGAGTTACGGAAGCTCGGTGAGAAGCAAGAGAGGCAGTTCTCGAAGTTCTTGGGCGTTCATCCACTCAGAGAAGCCAGAGCATTGGAAAGTGGGGTAACTGTGAAAGAAAATGAAGCAAAGTTTGTATCATATTGCTTTTATTTAAATGAAGCTTTTATCTTTATCTAGAAAAAGGAATCTCTTGTTAAAACTAACAGGAACTGGCATCCTTGCGAGGTGCAATGTAGACATACTGTATAAGAGGGTAAACATAGTTGTTGCTGCACAAAGCTATAAGGATCCTAGGTGCCTTGTCTCCATATTTACTGTGCAATTGGTAATAAACAATTTTCCAAGAAGAAAAGCAACTTTATCTGATAATGAGAGCTACTTGATCACTTGATGCAATTGTCTATCTGGGAAGGAGGAGGTAAAGTCCTTGAAGGATCTCTATTACTTTTACTATGCTGCATATTGTTGATGTATCACATGTATATCCTTGAGGATCAGACTCAGTCCGGCTAGATCCGTGCCGTGTAAAGGTGGACAAATTGGATTTTTCCTATGGACTTAACTGCATTGTAGACATGGTTTAATACGATTACTGAATTCCATTGATCTTTAGAAAGGACCTGTTTGGCAACTTAGTCAAAATCAATGTGATTGATGCAGATCTAGAACGATTGAACCGTTGTGTCATATCTTGGTGGAAGTTATAATCAAATTATTTATCAAATGCTGATTTTGTTAACTAAGTATCCTTCACTGACATCACATGACACGCACACGCACACGCACACGCACACGCACACGCACACGCACATGCACACGCACACGCACACGCACACGCACACGCACATGCACATGCGCACACACACACGCGCGCGCACACACACACACATGCACACGCACACGCACATAACATTTAGGGTAAGGTATTGAGGAGTGTTAGCTCTTTATTTTAGTGACTAACATATTTTTGTGCTTTGAAAATGTTAAAGCCTAATTGTGGACCCGCAGCTAAAACTTTAAACAAAGATAAGATGAGGCGCACTCGCTGTGCACCAAATTTCTATAGTACGAAGGCTGGCTTGTCCCCTAAACGATGTATATAAAAAACGGCCCTTACGGCACACCAGGGTTTCTTTCCTTTCTTTAAGCTCTTTCATTTTCACTTCTTGTTCTTTTTGTGGACTCATGGGGTTCTTCACTGTCTAGTTTCATCACCTTATTGTGTTTATGAGTCATTCTGTTGCATTTATACGGTTTGTTAGAATTGTAATATCAGTGGATTATTGCATGTTATTATGGATTAGATGTAATTTACGGGAATTTTCACGCTGAGATGATTCTTGAAAAACTATGTAGCTATTTATCTGTTGTTAATTGAAATGTGTATAATTGTGTTTACAAACACCAAGCTTTATGATTTGATATCTTTCTTAGACCTCAGAAATACGTTTCTCCTATAAGCCAATCTAGAGAAAGTTTAAGGCTTTGTTTGAGTATGTTATGCAATGTGAATGATTCGAAATCTAGGAAAGTGCCTATTTATTTGACATCATCTCTTGTCTTGGTATAAAGGTGGGGATCCTAAACGGAAAGCATGATTAAGATGGATAGATGAATCCATGCAGTCTTCATGATTTCTTGGATAGTTCTAGTCTTTTGGGAGCTAATTTGTAGAAGGAAGGGAAGAAAATGAGTACACTCTACATGTCCCTTTTATCCTTTTCACTATGTATTAACATGTTTGGCCTCTATTTTGTTCTTGATGAAACTATATTTATCCATTCCTATACCCACGTACATAAACAAGGCAATAATATCTCCTCTATCTTACACACCTTTTGTTAGTGCATATCTTGTATTTTATCTATTTAAGTTATTAGTATTCCTTCCTTTATCGCATGGAAATATCTTCAGGAGCTAAAAAAAAAAAGATAAAGCAGAAAGAACATCTTTTTGAGTATGTGCAAAAAATACAAGTTTGGAGTTGTTGTCAGAAGTATGTTAAAAATATGAATTTTCAAGAAAGAAAAAAGATAATAGATATTGGCTGTTGATATTAATTATGCTCCGCATTTTGTAGTTATTATATATATTTTGTGGTTTGAATTTTTGAAATTTGCATGATTTTATGTCTAAGGACTCATTAATTTTCATTATCTTATCTTTTCTTATAAAAATCAGTACCCTTGTACTTATATTACAAGCTTTGTAACAAGGTCCTTATTTTGATCATTGGTTATGTGTTGTTTACATTATTACACTAGAGAGATGAATTATATATTGTCAACCCTTATAGATGCGAAATTGATTTGCATTTGTAGTTTTATAAACTACATTAGGGTTTGTATTTATCATCTGAGTAGATTAATAGTCTATTTATTCATGTTTTTACAACAAGTAATTATTATTTATGAGATTTGCGTAATGAAACTGATGTTCATAAATGGATTGTACCATGCTATTGTTCATAACTTTGAAATGAGATTTTGTGCATATAGCAAAATGTCATTTACGAGGCTTGATTACGCTAATGATTTTCAAGTTATTGGTACTTAGCCATGTTTGAAATCTGAAACCAGATACTGAGTCTTTATTCTTTTGTTTGAGGACAAAATAGTGCACATCTTAAGTTTGGGGAGCTCCAAATGAACTCAATGTACAGATTACTTTAGCGCATCAATCATGGTTAGATTCGTTTCTTGGCTTGAAACTAATCTTTGATATTTACATATTTAAATGAGAATCTTTTAATCTTATGATTGAGTAGATGTTCTGAATCGAAGTTTTGATTATTATTTTAGTTTGGTCACTAATTTATGCAAATTGTGTTCTTATTACATGTATTTATATGGAAATAAAGTAGGTACGTTAAGAGTTGCATATGACAATAGATACTGCAGAAGATTTGAGAACGTAGTAAGCTGATTACGTAGAAGAAAGACATCAGGTGCTTGGACGCAAATACGTTATTCCTCGTCCATAGTTGAGTACAATACTTGACGAAGAATTTCTCTTTACACTGTCCCGGTAGCTCAATGTTAAAAATTGGAGCACTCGACACACATTGCATATCTAAAATTTCATTGTACAAAAAAACGCTGGAATACATAGTTTGGTTAAGCGGAAATCTAAGCGCTTGACGAACGTAATTTACCAGGCATGTTAATTTCTTTATAAAAAAAAATAAAAAATATTAATAAATTCAAAAAAATATAAAAATTTAAATTAATGAACAAAACATATATAACATAATCAATATTAAACAAAATCGAATTCAAAAGCTTGATTTGAAGCTGATAATTTTTAATAAATGATTATGATTCTATAAAAATAGTTAGAGAGACTGTGAGAAGATAATAACAAAGTTAAATAACATCTCATAAAGAACAAGCATACGTACCATAATGTGAATAATGAATACCTTTAATTAATAAACAACAAAGTTACAAAGTTACAACTTACAATCATCAAGACCAGAACGTTACAAAGTTATAATTAAAAGTTAAAAAAATCATCTACAATGTAGATCATAATCAACAAAGGCATAGTAACTCAACGGGTCATATGGCACCTTCCTTGCCCTTCTTGCATCCTTTTGCATTTGTTTGTAAAGAAAGAATATCCAAATTATAAAGAATATCAAATACAATATATTCACATCATCATTCATTATTAATAAGAACGAACTAGGCAACACAACAATACATATTTTTAAAATTGTTAGCTTTGCCTTAACTTCATATTATATGTAATGTATATCAAATCACACAGTCAAGCATGCCCTAATCTGTTTTTCTTTTTTGTGTGAATGCGTTCGAAAAAGCTCCAATTCCTCTTGCACCCACCTTAACTGCATGTTTGACTCAATATACATTGAGCAAACCTTGCTAAGTTCGGTATATCTACACCAAAGCGAGCCCACCATTCATCTGAAATAAAATATGATAATGATTAATAAGAAACACTCAAAGTCAATCAATTGATAACTTAAATGATATCAATAAAAAGTTAAAAACACATTATACCTCATCGCATTTAGGAGTGAAGTTGGATTGCAATTGGCCTTTCAAAATCTCCAATACTTTGTATATACTTGATTAACTCTAAATTTGCAACGAGTAGACAAATCTTGTACAACGTCAATTGCATTCAATATACACTTTTTTACTTATTCGTCCTATACAAAGTTGGGAGAAAATCAAATAAAAGGGTTAAGAAAATATGCAAAACATGCAAATCATGATGCATTTGGCGGTTCGAATGTATATCAATTATCTTTCAAATCTTTTTTAGAAGTGACCGCTTGTGGTCAAGGTTTGCTTATATTTCCAATTTGGCCTTAGGCATAGCAAGCCTATCTTCACTATCCACCATTTTCATTACCTTCACTAAAGGTACAATCATCCTTACAAATTTGCTACTTAGCCTCATGTATAGCAGACCTATCTTCACTGTCCACCATCTTCGTTACCTTCACTGAGGATACAATCATCCTTAAACATTTGCTGCAAATTTTTTAAAAATCAGCATTGAAAACAATATCTATTACAACAATCCCTTCACTCTTTCTAGATCAACTAATATATCCCTATTCATCAAATTATTATTTTTTAAATATATTTTTTGTATGACAAGACTTTACACATTAATGACATTCGTAGCAAATCTTGTCAATGAAGGTATAATCAATTCCCTTCCTTGGTATTGGTTCACATCAAATGCAATATAGAAGAATGATTATAAATAAACTTTGTGACATTTCTGTATTCATCTATAGTCCCTTTTATTTCATCCATTACACTCAAATCTTTAAGCACTAATTTTATGCAATGTGCAACACATGGGGTCCATATTAAGGATGGATGATTCGCCTCATCGGTTGCTTTAAAATTTGCAGTATTATCAATAATGAATTGAACAACATTTGAAATATTTACATCCTCAATAACTTTATAAAAAATAGGAAGTAAATTATCTTAAGTTTTATCAATATCAGACAAGTCATATGATTTCAAAAACAGTGTCCCCTTGGGACAATAGACCAGGATGTTCACCAAAGATCTATGCTTACCATCTGTCTAACCATCAACCATAATAGAATATCTCATGTCCTTTCATCACTCTCTAAATTTAGAACTCCTTGTATTAACAATATCAACCTATTTTCGCAGTAATGTGCCCCTCAAAGCATGATAAGTAAGAACTCTATAACCCAATCTTATACTAGCAATAATATTTGCCATATTTTGAAAAGAAAATGAGTTTACAACATTGAAAGAGAGACAATTTTCATAAAAAATTCATTACACTTCAAATATACTTTTTCAATTACGTCCTTTGAAGCCATAACTGATCTAATGTCTTGTTGAGCTCTAGGAGTCGTACATGAGTGAAAAAAAATGAAAGCATCCCACTACTTCTAACTCCTCTAGAACCTCTTATAGGCATCGGGCGAGTAGAAACTCTTATAGTGGAACAAGAGCCAACTCCACTACCACTACCATCAAAACCTATACTCTTTTCATTTTATCGCCTTCTCCTCCTCTCTTCAGTCATCTCTTCTTCCATCTCAGCTGCACCATAAAATTCATCACCATACATCCCTTTAGAAACATCTTGAAATGGATGATACATATCCCAACCACTTATTTATGCCCTCTCTCTCACCCTTAATTTCTTCTCATTTAAAGACTCCAATACCTACTCAATCTCATACTTCACTATTTCAAGAATCCAAAGACAAGCACTAGTATTTCTTGGTTCCCGCAAGATGGTGTTTTATACGATAAATATTACCATACTTTACTGTCTTATAAAACATGTACTTTTTCACAAGCCTATTGCCTTCGTACACTAGGGTGTAATATTTTCATGCCGGATCGACTCGATCGAAAGCCATTAAGACGAGAATGAACATTCAATAAGAAGAAAAAGACTTTTTAGAGGTTAAAAATCACAGAATATATAAAACCTTAAATTTTTCAAGTGAAAATCGGGTAGAATGGAAAAGGAAAGGGGTATGCCACGAATTTGACAAAAGTCATAGAGATGGGGAGTTAGATTTGGTGAAACAATGAGAATCTTGTGAATAAACTACGAAATTAAAAAGAACAAGGATGATAAAAGAATATGAGAGAAAAGGAATGACGTGAAAAAGAGTTTGGGAAGAAGTAAAAGTTATTTCCACAACTTCGGATTCTCAGAATTTATACCCAAGAAAATCAGAATCAACTTGTACGATACGGTACGATACAACCTGTATCGTATGATATGATACGATAAATCGTTTATTGTGATATGTGTGCATGTATCGTATACTTGTACGATACACAATAAAATCGTATCGTATGATACAATTTTTACAATATTGGTCATCACCATCACCATCATTCATTAAAGTCAAGGTCGTCATCATCATCATCATCACTACTATCACCATCATCATCATCTCCCTCTTTCTCCTCTATAATCTTCTCCCTCAAAAATTGGATCCTCCAATCCAACAACTTCCACATTATCCTCTTCAATTTTTCTTTCTTCTATCGTCCTTCAATTTTCATCCTCTAAATTGATAAGAGGTTCTTCTTCTTCGACCCAATTATCAAGAATATCAATATTTTCATAACTCAACGAGTCATATGACACATTCCTTGCCCTTCTTGCATCTTTTTGTATTTGTTTAAAAGAAAACAAAAAAACAATATAACTATAAGATAACATTATGTTTTCTTATTAATCATTATTAATAAGAACTTAATAATAAGAATTAAGGAGTAATAAACTTATTTTTAAATACTTAAATCAAGTTACCTTTGTCTTAATTTCATTAACCAAATCACGAAGATATGTTTTTCTTCTTCATGTTAATGCGTTAAGAAAACTTTAATTTCTTTCGCATTTACTAGAACTACATGTTTGACTCAATATATGTTGAGCAAACCTCGACAAGTTCATTGCATCTACACCAAAGTGAGCCTATTATTAATTTATAATAAAATATAATAATAAGAAACTCTTAAAGAAAATCAATTTTAAATCAAATGAAATAATTAATCTTATCAAATATCAATAAAAATAAATCATACCTTGTCACATTTGGGAGCAGAGTTATATTGCAATTAGCCTTCCAAAGTTTTCAACACTAAATGGATGTTGCACTGAACAGATGAATATTGCACAAGATCAATTACATTTAATATCTCTTTTTAAACTTTTCATCTTCTATAAAGTTAGAAATTTTTTTAATAAAGGGGTTAAGAAAATAAGGAGACATATGCAAATCATGATGCATTTGTTGGTTCTATCGTGCATTAATACACTTCAAAACCTTATTCGATTATGTTAAGGTTTGCCTGTATTTTTAATTTGGTTTTATTCATTGCATTATATATATATATATATATATATATATATATATATATATTCACTGTCTACCAGTCTCGTTACTTTAATATCAACTCTACTCTTAATGAGAGTAATTGCTGCATTGTTGTCACAATAAATGACAACGAGCTCGTTATCTATATCAAGATTCAAATCACGTATAAAGCTGCTTATCCAAACCAGTGTTGTCTGACACGTATCGTATCGTGTATCGCTGGGCTCCATGATACGGGCATATCGTATCGTATCGTACTTTAATATTAAAATAATACAAAAAAATAATTAAAAATCAATAAAAATTAGTAAAAATCTGAAAAAAATAAAAAAATTCAGAAAAAAATTTGTAAAAATCTAGTAATTGCTTTAAATTCATATAATGTAACTTTAGTACAGATTGAGCATTCAATATTGAATAATTGCATCCAAATTTACATATTTTAAATCCAAAAAGGCAAAAAATGAAATATAGACAATAGTTACATTTTACAAATTGTAATCAGGATCATCAACTAAATAATCTTCGTCTTCTCCTTGTTGCAGATCATCCTCATCATCATCAGCGACACCTTCTTTAAAATCAAATTCTTCATCTCCTTGATGTTGTTGTTGCGCTCCTTCCAAATTAATTCAGGCAATGTCTTCTTCAATTAGGAGGGCATTTTCTTCAATGTCTTCCATAACCCAATCTTCTAATATATCAAAATTATCCAAACTTATTGGATCGAACTGACTTTCTTCTCTATTTACTTTTTTTAATTGCCTACGACACAAACAAAGATGACAACAACAACAACTAAGCCTTTGCCCATACAAACAAAGATAAACAATTAGTAAATAATATTAACAATTTGAGACTAAAGTTAAACAATATTGAATTGAAAATTTGAAAGTAATACAACATTACCTTTCACGAAAGCGCATGTTACAACGAATATAAACCAAATCATTAAGTCTTTTGTGTTCCAACCTGTTGCACTTTTTTGTATGGATGTGTTAAAAAACACTCCAATTTCTTTCACAACCTGTTGCATTACAGGTTTGATTTTAGACTCTCACTGCAAAATCTCTAAGGTTTGGACAATCACTTCAAAACCTGTTCCACTAAACATCTGTAAAAAAAGACAAACATTAGAGACATAATAATCCACAGTAATGTAAGATGCAACTTAAATATGAAAATAAACAATTTACCTGGACGCATCGTAGTGCGGTTGCGAATTGCAACAGGCAAACCCATCAACTAAAGAGCATTATCATGTATCTCCATCTCTTGATGTATCACATCTGCTATGCTCTTATTAGGGACTAATCTATCGATACAATAAATGATTCTTCGATTAACCTCACCGTCCCTTTTGAAGGTTGTTGAGTACCTGAATGATGGGTTTAGATAGTAGGTTGCTGCATGAATAGGCTGATGCAATTGTTTATTCCATCTACTATCAATTATTTTCCACACGGGCACATAATCTCTCTTTTTTCTATTAAAGTTATTTATGATTGCTTCTTTTGCTCTGTCCATGGCTTTATAAAGGTAGCCCATAAATGATTTCTCCTCACTATCAGCCAATCTCAAAACTTTCACTCAAGGACAAGTAATTTTCAATAATCTGACACATGCATTCCAAAATGAACTTCTAAAAACTGTTTCTGCAATCTCATTCAACTTTCTATTTCTTCTGTTTTGAGACAACTCTGCAAATTATTGTCACTCATCTGAGGAGAACATTATCTTCAAAGCTTGCTTCTGTCTCATAATAATCTGTACAGATAAGAAGTTTGTTGCGAACCGAGTTGCAGCTGTGCGAAGAAGCTCTGTACCTTCTGTATATCTCCTCATCATACACAAAACAAATGCATGGTTGTAAATGAATTTTGTAATATCTTGGCAACACTCAGTTGCTACCTTTATTTCATCCATTTCACCAATGTCCTCGAGGATGAGATCTAAACAATGGGCTGCACATGGTGTTCAGTAGAAAGTCCCATAAATATCAGCTAACTCCTTTTCAGCTGCTTTGTAGTTAACTGCATTTTCTGTAATCAATTGGACTACATTCTCTAGCCCAACCTCCTGTATAACCTTATCAAATTCCTGTCGTAGGATCTCTGCAGTGTGCCTCTCCTCTGACATATTTAGAGATCTCAAAAACATGAGTCCTTTAGAACAATATATAAGAAAGTTTAGCAATGTCTTTCCTCGCCTATCGGTCCATCCATCTACCATGATAGTGCATCCCGTTTCCTTCCATGACTGTCTCAAAGTCGAATAGTATTGCTACACTTCAATGACTGTCTGATCTAATATCTTTCCTCTCAACTTCTGATAAGAGGACATCCTGTATCCTGGACCAATGTTAGTAATTGCATCTGCCATTGCTTGAAAATGAAAACTGTTTGCTGCATTAAATGGAATGCATGCATCATAAAACCATCTTCCCACTACAAGGTCTGCCTGATCATGCAGTTGTTCTAAAGCCATATCAGCACGAATTTCAGGTTGAGCACTAGTTGGTAAAGGAGGAAAGAACGAATGTATGCTAGAAGAAGCTCTTCCTCTACTCCTTCCTGAACTTCCTCTTCTACCACCTCCAAAGCCTTCAGCTGCAACCCTCTTTCCCCTGTTAGGTGCTCGTGAATTGCTACTACCAATCTTTGTTCTAGCATTTGAAGGCAAACTATCAGTGAATCCAACTCCAGTGGCAGTAGCATCATCAGCTTCTTCACACATATGGAAATCATCCTTTTGTTGTCTCCTTTCCTATATGCTCTCGATCATCTGAAGGCATTGTCATTTAATACCTTCTGGCAAACTTCTAACTCTGCCTGTGCATGGAACAACTTCTTTCCTGGTTCCTGCTAGGTAGTGTTTCAACCTTGAAATTCTATCACTAGCTACATTTTCACAAAATAAGCATCTAATCTTTAACCTATAACCCTCAACTGGTATACCCCACTGCCATGCCGGATCATCGTACCGATAATGGGAGTCTCTACCACCCCTTCCTGCCATCTCAATGGAGTACTTTAATTCAAACAAAAACCTGAAAATAAAAGCACTTCGTAAATCCCCTAATCTTTAAATAACACTCAAATGGAGTGTCTCCCATTTCATGAATGCAATAAAAATTGTATACACACACTTAATAACTTCATATTTTGTCATTAAAGAAAAAATGAAATAACACAAAAAACAATAAATATAAAAGAAAAAAATGGAAAAAACATTAAAAATATACGTAAATTCGAGTTTGGAGGCTTGCACGGACACCGTAGGACACGATTTTAGAGCTTTGAACACCAAGGAAGCGAAAATCGGCTTTTAGGGAGCTTGAGGAACCCAAAAGGAGAATCGCGGGTTTCGATCAGTCAGGGACCCTTTATAAGGGTCCCAAGGCGTATCGCCCGTATCGATATGCACCGTATCGTGCGATACGGGCCGTATCGTGCGATACGGGCCGTATCGCACGATACAGTGCGATAACCTGTTAATAACGATACACCTAGGTGTATCTACGATACGTATCGCGATACAGATAACACTGATCTAAACAATATTTATTGTAGTCATACAACAAGCCATATACTCAGTTTCTTGTGTATGCAATGTTACACATCTCTGTTTCTCAATGTCACACGGACACCTCTAGGAGGTGGGGTGTTTATGTCAACACGGGTGCGACACCGACACCCGTACCGACACCATGTCGGTGCGGCACCGACACAGTGTCGTGGTAATCCAACACGGTCAACGTGTCGAGGTCAAAATTTCAGTGCGATCAACGTGTCAGAGGTTGGAGGCTGTTTTTGTCCAATATTTTAGGGCAGGTGTATAAAAATGCCTGTGTCCTCTGGCTCCCCCAACGCTCGCACTCTACTCAGTTTCTTCACGCCCGCCCTCTACTCAGGTCCCTTACCTCCCGCGCTCTGCTCAGGTCCCTCACTGCTCAGCGAACGAGGAGAAAGTCCGGTGCTTCCTTTTTCCAGATTCACCCGCCAGATCCGCCACTACAGCATTCTGATCCAAGGTCTCTCTCTGTGTGTGTATGCGTGCCATGTGCGTGGGTTTTTGAAATCCTTGTTAGGGTTGAGTCCTGGCGTAGAGGGTTAATTTTTCGTTGATCTTCTTGAGTTTGTTGCAAGGTTTGTGTTTTTACTATCGTTTGCTGAAAGATCTTGTGGTTCTACTTTTCTCCAATTAACCTAGGAAAAGTTTATTATTTGGATATTAGGAGAGGCGATCCTATGAGCGTTTCTGCTCAGAAGCGTGTGTGAGATTGAGGGTTGCATCTTACCTCAAAGCGACATTACCTGTAGATCTGATTGTTTGTTGCCAGTTTCTTTGTATCACGCGTTGATTTTCATGAGATCTTTTGTTATTCGTTTTCTTGCGATTATTTTGGGAGGAACAAAACTCTTAATACGCAAGCCTCTCTAATTGCCGAGCATTACTATCGCGCGACATTACTATCGTTTTCTTGCGATTATTTTGGGAGGAACATAACTATTATTTTCTTGCGATTATTTTGGGAGGAACAAAACTCTTTTGTATCGCGCGCGTTTCTACTTTTCTTGCGATTATTTTCATGAGATCTTTTGCGACATTACCTCAAAGCGACATTACCTGTGGTAACTGTAACCATCTGGTATTATTGCTGAAAATTAATAACACGAGGAATAGAACTCTTAACTCAATAGGCAAGCCTCTCTAATTGCCTCTGGTACTGTATTTTAGAAAACTATGTTGTTTTATCTAAATCTGTACCAATGCCACTTCTGAATAAATTGATTAATTATTTGCAAGAACTTTTGATTGAGGTGATAAGCCATGACTTTCTCATATCATGTCACCATCCACCTCTGCCAACTTTGCTCACCGGGTCGAATTTGGCTTATTCGTGTCTATTGTCTAATTTGCAGCATGTAGCATAGCATGTCAATTGTGAATTCATCTCTTACGTGCCCATCAAATTTGGCTTACTCATATTCTAAATTTCTAATTGCTTAATGTGGTAATTGCTAACTGTTAACTGTTTAAGTAAGCCTTTTGGAACTTACTGGTATGTCAATTGTCATTTGTCAAATGTCAATGTTATGACTTATGAGTTATGACTATGACTGACTCCATCTCTTATTTGTTGTTTTTGATATTTTGTTTTTCGAAATAGATTTTGAAATTGTGAATTGAGTTGATCTTAAAAATGACCAATAATAGAAAAGGAAAAGGAGTATCAATTGGTATTGGCCATACTGGGAGTTCTGGTGGAAGTGTTCATTCTTCAAGTTCAGGATCAACAACAAAAGTTTCAAAACCTTCAATACCTCGTGATAATGCACCATTGTGGATGCACGTACAAAAGGAAGAATTATACGAAGGTGGTGGAGGTAATACACATTTTATGTGTAAATTTTGCAACATGAAATTTACAGGATCATATACCAGAGTAAAGGCACATCTTTTAAAATTATCAAAAATGGTATAAGAGCATGTCCGAATGTGGATGAGGATTTACGAAGACAATTAATGAAAAAGCAAGATGAGTATGAAAAGAAGAACGAAAGGAGTGAAACAGGAACAAATATTCCATTATTTGGTGGATACAAAGAAGATGCAGAAAAGAAAAGAAAGTTAATTCAAAGTGAATTTAAAGGTTTTAGAGGAGTAATTGAAAAATCGTTTAATGTAGTTGGAAAGGAGGAGATGGATAGAAAGGTTGGAAGATTTTTCTTTTCAAGTTCACTTCCTTTTAATGTAGCAAGAAATCCATATTGGAAAGATCTTGTCACTTCATTGGCTAATTGTAATTTACATGGTTACGTTCTTCCAAGTTCTGAAAGATTGTGAACCATTATTCTTAAAGAAGAAAAAGCCAATATTGAAAGACTTTTAGAACACAAGAAGTTTTCATGGGAAACTAATGGTGTTTCTATTGTTTCTGATGGATGGAATGATATTCAAAGGCGTCCACTCATTAATTTCATTGCTTATTCAATTAGTGAGCCAATATTTTTGAAGTCGGTTGATGCATCTGGAGAAATTAAAACTGCAAGATACTTGAAAGATTTATTTGTAGAAGTTATTAAGAGTATTGGACCAGATAATGTTGTACAAATAATTACTGATAATGCAGCTAATTGCAAAAGTGTAGGGTTAAGTTTAGAAGGTGAGTATCCACACATATTTTGGACACCTTGTGTAGCTCACAGTTTAAATTTGGCTCTTTCTCGTATATGTAAGCCATCAGAAGATAAAGATAATCTTCGTGCATATGAATTGTGTTCATGGATTGAAGACATGGCAGCAGATTCTATGAAGATAAGGAATTTTGTAATGAATTACCATTTAATTTCAGCGATATTCAATAGACATTCTCATTTAAAGTTGTTGAAGGTTGCAGAAACACGTTTTGCTTCTTTGATTGTGATGATAAAAAGATTCAACACAATAAAGACATCATTGATTCAGATGGTTACTGATCCAAGTTGGGATGCATATCGTGGTAACAAGGTTGAAGATCAAACAAGGACCCAAGCAATAAAGACTATTATTCTTAATGATTTATGGTGGGACAATGTATCATATTTTCTTGAATTCACAGAGCCTATGTGGGAGATGTTGAGAGAAGTTGATAAAGATGAACCAATGCTTCATAAAGTTTATGAAATGTAGGATACCATGATTGAAAAAGTTGAGTCAATAATTTTGAAGTATGAGGGAAAAGAACTTCATGAGATATCAGCATTTTATGATCATATCCATTCTATATTAGTTTCAAGATGGGACAAAAGTAACATTCCTTTGCATTGTTTAGCACATTCTTTAAATCCAAGATATTATGGGAAGAAATGGTTGCATGAGAGCATTGGGCGTTGTCCTCCTAATCAAGATCATGAAATAGCAAAGAATAGACAAATGTGTTTGGGAAGGATTTATCGTGACTCATACTTACTTAGGCAAGTAAATTCTGAATATGGAAAGTTTTCGTGTGCTAGACTTGATTCATTAGAAGCACTGGAAGCAAGGGATTATCAAGATCCACTAGATTGGTGGGCATGTTATGGATTTGAGATGCCTCTTCTTCAAAAGGTTGCATCAAAATTATTATCTCAACCTGCTACTTCTTCTTGTTGTGAAAGAAATTGGAGTACATATTCTCAAATTCACAATATCAAAAGGAACAATCTATCAAGTAGTCGTGCTGAAGACTTGGTTTATGTCCATTCAAATATGAGATTGGTTTCACGATCTAATGTTGAGTACAGGTAAAAATTACTATTTTTTTAATTGTTTTCTTTGCTTGCATCATGATGATTATTGTTGATCTTTTCTTGTTATTTATTTGAATATATTGCAGTGAAGGAGCATCAAAATATTGGGATGCAAACCCAGAGGAATATCACTTAGATGACAACAAAGATTTGCATACTCTTAATATGGAACTCACTGATCCAATAGTCTCTTCAGGTGATGATATTGTTGATAGTGAAGATCTATAATTTATCAGGTACATGTTCATTACTTCATTTCATTTATCAAACATTAATATTGTTCATAGTTGATAAATGATATTATGATAATATTGTTGATATAACATAGGTAGTTCTTTACTTGTTTTGCTTTAATATAAAGTTGTGTACTTATTTATTGTTGTCATCATATTCTTATGTTAATTGATGTCTCACTTGTTCTAGGCTTTTAACTTGAATTAGTTGAATATATAATATATATAATATTATATAATATTATATAATATTATATACCCTAGCCATGTCGCCGCACCCAAATTTTTTGAAATTTGCCGTATCCCGCACCCGCACCCGTGTGACATAGCTGTTTCTTACATGCTCCAAAAATAACTCTACTTCTAAATAAGAATATTTGTCTCGAAGTTGATTTGTTGTCAATCTTTACTCCTAGTAAAGTCAACATTTAATTTTGTCCCATTAAGATATCTTAAAATCTTTTTCACAACTATTAAGTGTTGACAAGCAGGATTACTTTGATACCTACTTACAAGACCAACAACAAAGTTGATACAAGGTCTTATACACAATATGACATACATTAAGCTACCTACAACTTGTGCATAAGGAACATTATGCTTATCGTTTCGCTCACCGTGACAATTAACCTTACTTAATTTGACCCCTTTCGCAACGATTGTAGATGCAGAGTTGCATTCACCCATTTTAAACTTCTTGAAGATATAATCAATATCTCTCTCTTGACTTAGGCATAAGAGTTTAGATTCTCTTTCTCGAGAAACCTTTATACCAATGATATAATATCTTCTCTCATATCCTTCATTTTGAACCTTGAGTTTAACCATGACTTGGTTTTGACAATCATCTCATTATCATTTCTAGTCAACAATATGTCATCTACGTATAACGATAAGATGACAAAGTGGCTCCCAGCCTCCCACTGTTCTAAACATATACACAGTGGTCAAGTTCATTAACCACAACCACAGGTTCTATAATGATATTTTAAAAAGTCAAATACTATTAACGAGATGACTCTTTAAGGCTGTGTATGGATTTTTATATACTTTATCTTCTTGGCTTTTAACAATATATCCATATGGTTGTTGTATATATATGATTTTATCTAAATCTCTATTTAGAAAAGTAGTTTTTACATCTAACTGACGTAAATTCAAACCATAATATGTTGAAATTATCAAAATTATCCTTATGGATGCAAATTTCGTAATATGAAAACATGTTTCAACATAATTTATCCCCTCTTTTTTGCGAAAAATCCTTTGCAACCATTTTCGCATTAAATATATCGATTGATCCATCGACTTTATATTTCTTTTTTAGAACCCATTTATATCTTATGACTTTTTTTCTTTTTGGTAAATAAACTAACTCTCAAACTTCGTTTTTCTCAATGGATTCAATTTCCTCATCCATGGCTTTTTCTTAGTATGTCGATTCAGATTAGTCAATTCTCACTAAATCCACTTAATTACACACTTCCTCAACCTGGTAAGTGTGATAATCCTTTAAGTAGGATGGTGTGACTCTAAGTCTTTTATGTCTACTTAAAGTTTCAGTTTGATAAAAAAGATCATCTATGAGTTCAAATAATGAAGATCTAGATCTACTAGATCGTTAATATACTCATCATCATTTTCAAAGATGTCATTCTTAGTATCTTCTAAGAATTCAACATATTTGTTCTCTATCAATCCATTATTCTTGTGATAAAATTGATATCTATTAGATCTTTTAGGATATTCAATAAATATATGTCAAGGACCTACTATCTAGCTTGTCTCTAGACTGGTTAAGGATCTTCACATGAGCAATAGATCCTCACCTTCTGAGATGACCTAGGTTTGGTTTTCTTCCAAACCATATCTTATATGGTGTAGAGAATACAACTTATACGGTACTTTTTTAGTATATACATAATTGTACTTATCGCTTCTCCCCAAAATACCTTTAGTAGAGAAATATCTATTAACTTTGATCTTATCATATTCAATAAGGTCTTGTTATATCTCTCTGCTACACCATTCTGTTGAGGTGTCCTGAGCATATTATTTTGCTTTGCAATACCAAAGTTTTTACATAATTCTAATTTTTTTTGTAGAGGTGTACTCTCCACCTCTGGCCAATCTCAAGACTTTAATTATATGCTCCAGGTGGTTTTTAACTTTCTACTTATATTCTTTGAATACTTTAAGTGCCTCATATTTATGTGCAAAGAGATGTATGTTTGTATATCTATAGTAATCATCGATAAAGGTTATAAAATAAATATTTTCTCGATGTGATCTTACTCTAAAAGGTCCATATAAATCAGTGTGAATGATTTTCAATAGGGTTGTTGTCCTTGTTATTTTTTTGGAAAATGTTTTTCTTCTATTCAAACTTCACACTTACTAAAAGTTTTTTCTTGAAATTCTAACAATAAGTCAAAGTAGAATAACTTCTTCAACTTTTTTTTGGACTTATATGCCCTAGACGTTTATGCCACACATTCACATCAATATTAAAGACAATCAATATAAGCAGAAGAACCTTCACTTTCATTTATGTTTAACGTGAACAAACCATTCTCAACATTAAATTGTTTGGAGAAGAATACTCTCACATGCTTCCTTACTGTCACTTTGTGAGGAACAAACCTGACTTCAAAGTCCTTCTTAACTAAGGTAGGGATCGAAACCCGATTGCGCCTTATAGTTGATACAATTAATACATAAGTCAAAACAATGACTGTGCCTTTTACATGAATCCTAAAGGACTCTACTCGAAGGACATCACAAAGGTGTTATTTTCCATATACACCCTATGTTTTTCTAGTTTATATTCCTTTAGGTCCATAGCCCCTTCTTTGCTCTTCAAGATGTCTCGTCGCTTAAGAGTTAATTCACCAATCAAGCATTGGGTGATCCATGGAAAAGCATTCATATAACACATAAATTATGTCATGCTTCTCCGATTGTCCGTGTTGTTAAGTATTTTTACCGTTCTTTATGTTGCATCAATCTCTCTTTTAGTGTTCTATTTTTTACAGTTGAAACACTTACTCGAGAAGTGGTTTTCTTTGTTTTCTTAAAAGGTTGATCATTCTTTTGTTATTCTTGCCAAACTTCTTATTTGATTTATTTTTTTTTGTTGATTTTTGGGTTGGACCCTATCTCAAGTTTAACCAATCATCCCTAAAAGCTTACTGCGATTTTCTCAAAAGTTAGCATTAAAAACATCTACTATAACGATCCTTTATCTTTTTCTCGACCAACTAATAGAGCCTCATTCATCATATGCAAACATCTTTTTCAATGCATTTTTATGTACGACAAGACTTTGAAAAACCTAATAAACTTTCTTCCACAAGTGTGGATTCCTATCAAATGCAATACAAAAGAGTGATTATAAATAAGCTTTGTAACATTTCTGCACGGATCTATAATCTCCTTTATTTCATCCAAAATACTTAGATCCTATCAGGTCTATGTGCGACACATGGGATCTACTACATGAGATCGACACTAAAGATGGATGGTTCGACTCAAGCATCTTATAAGTTGCTTTGAAATTTGTAGCATTGTCATTTATGAGTTGCACAACATTTGTAACACCCATTTCTTCAACAACTTATTGAAAAATAGGGAGTAAATTATCTGCAATTTTGTCAATATACGATAATAATGTCTCCTTAAGATAGGAGGCCAAAAAGTTTACAAAATGATCTACGCTGACCATCTGTCTAACCATCAATCATAATGGAACAACTCGTAAGCTTCCATAATTCCATAAATTCAGAACTTCAAAACAATATCAACCCAATTTTGTAAGAATTTACCCCTCAAAGCATGATATGTAGGGACTTTATAACTTGTCCCATACTAACAAGAGCATTTGTCATACTTTAAAAGGAAAATAAATTTCCAACATTAAAAGGAAGACAATTTTTGTAAAAAAGTTCAGCACACTTTATATATACTTTCTGAATTATCTCATTCGAAGCCATAACCGATCTTATGCCTGGTTGAGCTCAAAGAGTCGTATGTGAGGAGAAAATGAATGCATCTCACTACCTCTACCTATTCTACTACCCCTTATACTCATCGGATAAATAGGAGCTCTTGCAATAGAAAAAAGAACATCTCTAATGTTACTACCTCTATAACCTACACTCTTTCCATGAACTCACTTTTTTACCTTTTCAACATACTCTTCTTCCTCTTCGACTATTCTGTATTATATATCTCTTTAACATCTTCAAATTATTGAGTCTTAAGATATATCCCAACCACCTATTTCTGCCCTTCTCTCAACGTAATCTTTTTGTCTCTTTTATAACCTCTAATACTTACTCAGTTTCATACTTTACTCTTTCGAGCACCCGAAGACAAGCACTAGCATTCTACTTTATTTCCACAAAATGGTGCTTCAAATGATAAATACCTCCATGCTTAACTTCATTACAAAAAATATATTTGTTCACTAGCCTATTGCCTTCGTATATTGGAGTTTAATACTTTCATGTGGGATTGGCTCGATCGGAAGCCATTAAGCAAAGATGAGATAAACAATAAGAAGAATTAAGCTTTTGAAAGGTCAAGAATCACAAAATCTATGAAAACTTCAAAATTTTCAATTAATCAAAGAGGTGATAAAAATAAGAAGAAAGAAGCTTTTGAAAGGTCAAAAATCACAAAATCTATGAAAACTCTAAATTTTTAAAGTGAAAATTGAGATGGAATGAGAAGAAAGAGATTATGTCATGAATTTGACAAAAAACCTAGAAATGATAAATGGATTGAGTGAAAAAACTTGATAATTTTGAGATTTTTCCACAAAATCAACAAAAACAATGATGGGAATGGTTTGAAAACAAATGATTGAAGTGAAATAGGGTTTGTGATAAAAAAAATGAATTTTGGAAACTCAGATCCTGAGTTTTTATACTCATAAAAATTAGCATAAACTCGTATGATACGATCTATATTGTACGAGATGACATGTATCATACAATATAGACGATAAATCACACAATATGATATACGTATTTGTATCGTATCGTATTCGTGTTTGTATCATGTTGTATTCTTAAATGATACCCGATAAAATTGTATTATATCGTATGATATAATACAATTTTAATAACATTGTTTTTGAGAGTTCTGACTTGCTTGCATCTATAACACAATGGATCGTGTCAGGGATCTATCTATATCTGGCCCTGGCCATAACCTTAGCGCAGTGGGTACAAGTTCTTTTTTCCCAACAAGTAAAATGCAAAATTGGGTTATATATATATATGTATGTGTGTCACTTATATATATATATATGTATATTTTATGTATCTAATATATATTTTGGTGTGTGGATATATATATTCCGCCCACATAAGAGATTACCCTTGTATTTGTCGAACTTATCCACCATGAATTCTGCAAATTATGATAAAGCTCTGTGAAAACAAAGAATTTGTGTAGCTGACCTCATCTAGTATGGAAAAAGGCTTAGTTGTTGTTGAATATATATACAAGAATAAGCATACATACAGTATAATTGTGTAGCTGACCTCATCTAGTATGGAAAAAGGTTTAGTTGTTGTTGTATATATATACAAGAATAAGCATACATACAGTATAATATATATATATATATATATGAAAATCCTTTAAAATGATTAAAGGGAGTTTTGGTAAGTTGTGAGAAAGTGTGAGAAAAATGTTAAAAGAGGAGGAAGAATAATGAAAACTTGTAGCCAACCCATTTAGTATAGAAAAAGGTTTAATTGTTGTTATATATATATATATATATATATATATATATATATATATATATATATATATATATATATATATATATATATATATATATATATATATATATATATAGGTTGGGTACAGGTTGGGGCAAATATGTGGTTGGTTACGGATTGGGACATATTATCTCCATACCCGATCCAATCCGTTTCAGGTTTGGGTATTCCCCACCCTGTTTGGGTTGGGTGTGACTAGGGCTGCTCGGTCGGGTGAATCTATGTCACACGGGTGCAGGTGTGGGTGCAGACACGGGTGCGGGTGCAGGATACGGCAAATTTCAAAAATTTTGGGTGCGGCGACACGATTAGGGTATATAATATTATATATTATATATAATATTCAAGCTACAACAAGTGAGACATCAATTAACATAAGTATATGACAATAGCAAGTACACAACTTTATATTAAAGCAAAACACATAAATGGTAAACAACTACTAATTTCATCATAATACACAAATCAATCTTCACTATCCGGACCCATTTATCCAAAAAGACCCAAACTTCAAAATCGATACCAGATTTTGAAGCGTGGAATATCCACACAAAAGGAAGTGAAGAAGGTCCGCATTGAGATATTTTTCTATGTTGATTGGCGGAGTTTCATGGGAGATGATGGAAGACAAGCTGAAGGAGCATTTTGGAAACTATGGTGAAGTAACATAAGTGGTCATCATGGGAGATAAGATCACGAGTCGACTAAGAGTCTTCGATTTCATCGTCTTCATGGATTACTTCCTCTTTGATCGGGTTCTGCAGGATAAATACACCATAGACGGAAGAACCGTGCGTTACAAAAAAAATTGCTTTTTTTTTTGCCATGCCGCACCGACACGGTGTCGATGTCGGTGTCAGTGTTGCACCCGTGTCGAGATCAACACTCCACCTCTTAGAAGTGTCTGTGTGACTTAGGGGTGAATATTACCATCCCGGCATACAACTCCGCCACGGGGCCACACTTATATCAAACACTCTGAACGTTTGAGAAAAATACTTTTCTTGTGTTTGATAGGATCATAGCATTCTGTGTTTTCAGCTGTCGCTTAGAGACTTTTGAGTATTATTTTATATCAGTAGGATACTTTTTTTCTCTTAGTTTTATGAGATATTACCAGTTACATATACAACAATATATAAATATACTTCTATAACCATCCACGCATAGTTTTTTTTTATAGTTTTTGAATAATTCCCGCGTGCACTTGTCACATAGCTAATAGCTTTGCATCGTACTTGTTTTCTTTTCAATATTGCCATTCTTGATGAGTTTGACAATGTTATGTGAGGGTAAAGTTTCTACAAGTCCATTAATTCATCACTGACGCCATGATGCATTTATTTTCTCCATCTTTTTAATAGTTTTGCCAGGGTTTTACTGAAGCTGTTGCCTAATGCATCTTGTTGCGTTCTTATGGTTGAATTTTTGTTTTGTATTTCATTTATGAAGATTATCTACATAATTGTGGAAGGCATAACTGAACTGTCATTCATTATCCTTGCTTAAGAAAGGTCTTTTCTTGACAAAAATCCTCTGAAAGATCGATATTTTCTTTAATTAATTAAAAGCTAGCACAAAGCCAGGAGATTTGTAAATGCCAGGGTGTTCACCATGCGTAAAAGTAGATATGCTGCAACTATTCGAATTACATGCAGGCATTGCCAACTTCTGGCCTTGAACTCAGGACGTGGGGTTCCTGAGCTTCATTCTGTATGCCTTTGTAGTCTAGTTGCAGGAATAAAATTGATTTGCTGTATGTTTTCCTCTTGATTCTTTCTTATTGTTTTAACTGACTTTTAGTGTTTCTTCTTGATGTTAAAGATGCATGGTGAACTGAATCAACCATGAAACGATTAATGCGTTCTTTTCTCATGATGTGCGAGACCAGCATCCTTCTCATGGGCTTGCCGTTGTCAATTCATCAGATATGTGGTGTCCTTCACTATGATCAATATACCTAAACCTGCTAGACCTACGTCAAATCGAGCATAGTTCTATCCTGGGAATTTCTTGAACATTCATCACTACAAACACTCGAATCATGCATGCCCTTCTGGTCTCCAGTAGGAATTCTTTCCCTTTCTTCCACCTCCTACTTCATGATTATCTGGTTCTCCCTTTTGGGGTCAACTCAAAACAGTGGGTGATAAGCCTAACAGATTTGCTTTCTATTTCACTTGTTTTCTGAGAACCTGAGAGAGCACGGGGGATAGAATGGCAGTCAGCGATTTCAATGCCTTCTCTCTCTCTCTCTCGTACTTACCTTTTGTGCCATTCATGGTTAGGACTCTTAGCTATCTCCATGCTCCCAATGACATTGCAGTTTTCCATCTTTTTTTGCATTCTACATGTATATGTTAGATTTAGACAATGTCGGTTTCGATCCGTTGGATGGCATGACCAATTTTTGATCAGAGGAAACCCGTTAGATCGAGATAATGTGGTTTTGTCAATGTGGTAAGGATTAAGGACTACCAACAAGGGTCTTACATCCTTCACTGATCTTCATGACTCACTACCACTTCTGAGGCCATGATTTGCAACTTTTTATCCAAACAATGAAAGATAACCTACAGCATAATATGACAATTGGAAAATAAAAGAAGAATTCCAGAATCGGGCATGCTAGTCGAGTGGAGCACGAAAAATTCTTCAACAAATCGAGCATGCTAGTCGAGTGACTATTGAAACTTTTCATGGTGAGCCTGATCAAAGTTGCACCTGATTCCAGGATTTGTTCAGCCTTTTTATGGTGTCTTATTGAATATATACAATTGAAAATGCCAGATATAGATCTAATTTCGTAGCACAACATTTGGCGAAACTAGTTAAGTTGGAGTGTGTAAATTCTGAAAGGATCATCCTTCTTAGCATCAGTATAATCTGTGCTTCATTTTTAATTATGGATATACCTAGCAGGTATCTGCTTAACCCTGCTTGCCTTTCAAAAATAAAAAAAAAGATGGTTGGAGAATAATCTCTTCCAATTTTCTAGACTCCAAACATAATATCTCAAAGCAGCTAAACTTAAAACCCCCATGGTGAATGATGGTGAGAGACTAAATTAACCCCCTGAAGACTGATGCTATCTTTTTCTACCTTGCAATTTCAATGCCTTTTGCAGTTTGTAGATGACATGACATACGTTTAGTATATCTTCAAGTTTAATAGCAGGAACAAGGGTTTGTGGGTGCCCAACTTGTCTCATGTGTGTGAGAGAGAGAGAGAGCAGCAACAACAAGAGATGGAGTCTTAGCATTGCCACACGAGGTTTATATGGCTACGTGTTAAGCATAAAAACCCAGAAATGTACTAATAATCCTAGATTATGGAGGCTCATTATTTCTCAAATTTTCAAGTTGGCATGCTTATTTGCAAATTTTAAGAGGCAGCAATCTTTTGTCAAAATGCTGGAGGGGCCATGGACCTTACAAATAGACATGGCGAGTTCCAACCGGAACAGATCCAGGTCAAGAACTGTGTAAAACCAGAATTGGCAATTCTGAACTACCGGTTCTCAATTTTTTTCTTTTTCTTTAGAATTTTATTTTTTAAAATTCCCCCCTGGTTCCGAGTGGTTTAAGAGTCAAAATAGAACTGCTTGGGACCAACAGTTCAGGAACTATAACCGGAACCGACCATGTCTACCCAGAGCCCCCCTTCCCTCTGGCACTGGTTCCTGTTGTCTTGGTTGCATCTTAGCACCAAGATGACATGCATTTCATCATTATAGATCTTGATCTCCTATATCACCTGATACAACCTTTAAGACCATGAAAAGAAGGGATACATCAATCTTAACTCTGGATGAATGCCCTGGGTATTGAACTCATAACCTTCAACTTGTGAGTAACAAAAGGCTCTGGAAGGGTTCACATTGATGAACACGGAAGATATTAGACTTTTTTTTCATGGAATTTTTCAAAAGGCACCTAAAGATTTAGCAATAACAAAAGAAGACACATATTGTATTCATATACTCAGAAACACGCTTGAGAAACTGTACAAGACCCTATGCACTTGTTGGATTGATTTAAGAGTTCCATTATCAAGGTTTCTTACACAAGATGGACCGTGGCTAATACAATTTGAATCAAGAAAATTATTACGTTTATGTTAAAATTTAGGTTGTTCAGTTGGTTTGGTTATGGATTCATGGGAACCAAAAATGAACAGAGAACTGGATTATCTAAAAGAAATAACCTGACATGAAACCAAACTTTTAATAAAACTGAACCAAATCGGAAACGTTCAATTCTGACACTGAATAGTGTTCACCCTTAGCTAGGGAAGCCTACATAGACGCACCTGCAAGCCCTCTGAAACGACCACACCAGTCAATCATCTGGAAGGGTGAAGGGAACGCACAAGGCAACCATTTCGTGTAACACATGGGATAGAATCACAGAAACCCAAAACATCAATCCTTAACGGCATCCGAAGGAAAGACAAATGATAAGCCAAGCACCCGAACGGCCCATGTCAACCACACCACCACGAAGCCGCCAGCTGATGAGGCCAACACAACTCATGTGCCAAGACGTGTAGGAGAGATGTTCAATCTGAACCAGATCACACAACAGTTTGTCAATTTCTACTGAATTCTTTTTAGTGAGGAACTAGGATAATGGGTATGGGTTGATACATCGACTAGGTGGCGGCAAGTAAAAGACTGAATTAGAGTGTCTCGGGTGCGGGGTAAAAAAGGAAGGTAACCATGCAATGAGAGAGATTAACCCCTTTAAAGCTTCAAGGAGAGGATGGATTCCAGATTGCCTTTTTCCAAAAGAATTGGGATATTCTAAGGGGTGATGTCATTAGCTGGATAAAAAATGCTTGGCAGACGAGGGCAGATCGAAGGTATTGACGACACACTCAGTACACTCATCCCAAAGGTGGAACAACCGGAGTATGTTAGCCACTTTCTCACTATCTTTTTGTGCAATACCATCTATAAGTGTGATAAAGATTATCGTGAGCAGGTTGAAAATCTTATGCCTAAACTTGTAGTCCCCAACAAAACTAGCTTTATCCCAAGCAGGCACATACAAGATAACATCATAATAGCCAAGGAAGTCATGCAACTAATGAAGACTAAAAATGGCAAGAAAGGGTGCATGATCATTAAGGTAGACCTAAAAAAAAGGCTTATGATTGAACTAAAGTGGAAGTTTATAAGAACCTTGGAGGAAATTAACTGCCCCCCATAATTTGCAAGAGGTTGTCGCGGAATGTGTGTCTATCCCAACATATCAGATGCTATGGAATGGAGAGAAGACACATAGATTCAAACCTACTTGAGGTATTAGGCAAGGAGAACCATTGTCTCCCTACCTTTTTGTGCTTTCTATGGAAAAACTCACTCACATCATTGACATCAAAGTGAAGCACAAGACTTGGAGGCTGATTTCAATTGGTAGAAAGGGACCAAAGTTATCACATCTCATGTTTACAGATGACCTTTTGTTGATATCTGGGAGCAAATTTCGACCAATGTAGAAGGGCCAGTGATAAATTCATGCATATTACTGATCGGGTGACTTCTCAATTGATAGGTGGAAAGCAAATTACCTACCCCTAGCCGGAATGGTTTCCTTGTCCAAGTCGGTAGTGGCTACAATTCCCTTGTATTACATGCAATCAGCTCGAGTTCCAAAGGAAATTACCAGCAAACTAGAGAAATTATAAAGAGGATTCATTTGGAAATATAATAGCTTAGAGACGAAGCCTCGCCTCACTGGTTGGCCAACTCTTTGTCGCCCAAAACAATAGGGAGGACTAGGTTTGCATACCATGAGAGGTATCAATAATGCTTTTCTCATGAAACTAGGATGAAAACTATTATCGGGTTCTCGAGATCTATGAGTTTCAGTAATTAAAGGTAGATATAGATATGCAAAGCGCTTTGATAAGATTGAGAACATGTCATACAAATCAACATACTCCCTCCTCTGAAAAGAAATTGTGAAAGTGTGGCCCGGACTGCTCTGAGGCATTAAATGGGAATTGAGTGATGAGAAGACCATCAAATTTTAGAAGAATAACTGGTTGAGAGATACTGGAATTCTAGAGTATCACTTAACCAAAAAGATCGATGTTAAGGAATTACAAACGCTGGTCAAGGAGTATGTGGGAGAACATGGAAAATGGAAATGAGCAGTGTTGAGAAACTTGGTTGATAGAAACATCATTGAGAAACTATAGGAAATACTACCATCAATTGAGAATGATGGTGAAGGCCATATAGTATGGAACGCACACTAATTTAGGAAAGTTCACAATCACAAGTTATTATCTACTAAACTAAGAAGCGTAGAGTGCACTCGATAGTGATCTTCGGAGGCAAATCTAGAAATGAAAAGGCCCAGCATAACATGTATACAAACTTTTTGTTTTTTGTTGTAAGTGGCTTATAATAGAGGAAACTGATGCTGAAGATGTTGACACTTCCAACATCATGGTTACAAAATTGTTACAAGGTCCTACATATACTTGTGCAATCCTTTCGTCTCTGAAGGGAAATGAGGTGTCCTACAGTAAGGACCTCTTCTTTTTTTACATAACCAATGTCAATCAGATTTTCAAATTGTTGAAAGATCATCAAATAAAGTTGCTAGAAGAGTACTATGTTCCTTCTTGAGAAGAGATGAGAAAGTGCTAAAATATTGCAAGCGACATAACATAAAAACCTATTACACTAACTGGTGTATTAAGTTTATACTATGATAGAAAAGGAGATCAAAGAAGGGAGTTTGTAGTTGGCAAAAAAAGAATTGGACACCAATTCTAATCCCTTCCCACCTGCCCCTACATCAATGACATATGACAACCTTGCATTGACACTATGTGTGGTCTCGACCACTCATTGAAAGCTTTGATTGGCCGACCATGTAGATCTTCTACACATGAATGCCATTACATAGTGGATTTGGAGACCAAATAATCTGCGAGATGTCATCAACACTAAAATCCCTAGATGCCCCTTGTTAACAAGGGATGAGAGAGAAATCCCTAGGCAACTTCATTTATCATAAGAACTCAAGTACTTGCCAACGAGAGGAAGTTAAAAGACAAATTGCGACAAATTTTTCGGCCGATCACCCATGCATTGTAGTCAATGAGCCCTTGAACATCGCCCATGTTATGGTCGGTGAGCAACCATGAAAAATAATGTTCTAACTTGTCAAAATGCTATAAGCATGTATGCATCAATGTTTGTATGGTTTCCTCAATTGAAAAAGTTGGGATGCTCACTATAACCATGGAGCCAACCTTGACTAATAATAAGGCTGAATAACATGCTCTTATTAAGGGCCTAAATATAGCCTCAGCTCTAAGGGCTAAGACCGTTGACGTGGTCGGTGACTCCCAAGTTGTCTTAAGCAAGCTTATCAAGAGCTACCAATTACTAGTCCAAACTTGATACCCTTACACAATGTCAAATTACTATACATAATGAGGGATGATAACAACATCGCAAATGGCTTAGCATCGGGTTTCAAACCAGTTTACCTGGTCCAATATTCGGTGACAGCCATAGCAAAGGGAAATGAAGGTAATACATAATCTAGTGATTGGCATACAAAATTAGTTTAATGCTTGAGTGATTCGTCAAAGAAATTGGACATAGAAGTTAGACATATAGCTTTAAACTACACCTTGCTAGATGGCGACCTTTACAAATGTAGCCATCATGGATTACTCCACAAGTACCTAAACCAAGCAGAAGCTAGGACTCTGATGGCCACGAGGGCATCTATTGAGTTTTTTTTTGGTACATCACATTAACGCATTTACGATCCATATACTACTGAAACATGTTCTATTTGCCGGCAGTTCTCGTTTGATACATGATAAAGCAAATCTTGGCTTTCGTTTTCCTTGTGATGCACCTGCAAGATGGAGAACATGCAAAGTATCAGCTTGAGATCATGTCTTCCTACGTTTATTTTGGATGTACAATACGATTTTGGTAGTAATATTCCATTTCAGCTGGAAAATGCAGTCAGATGTTGTCCATTGACTACCTTTTGGCCGCATCTTAGGACGCTTCATTGCACTAACTAAGCTATATACTGCTCACCATTTCGATAGCCAATGATTTGCAGGAGGTATGGCTGGATGGAGTCGAGTAGCTATAGCTGCTTCAACTTTTCTCTCTCTCTCTCTCTCTCTCTCTCTCATACACACACGCGCACACACATATGTCTGGCAATCCTCCTTAATGATCCTAACCTTGATCATATGACGTAGATGGTTGAGAAAAAAAGTTAACAAAAAATATACATACTTTTTAGACGTTGTACTTTAATTAAAAAGTAATTTTTTGCTTTTTAATTTCAATTATTGATTGTTTGGTTGATAATTGTGATCTAGCATGGTTCCTTGTGTGCATCTTCTACCATCAATCTCTCTCTCTATATATATAGTAATTGGATCTGCTTCACGACTAACGTTGTTAATTTCTATCCGATAATAACAAGAGCGAGCATGATCCGATTATATATATAAAAGAGCCTGGCTGCAATAAATGGTGGACGTGCCCATGTGTCTTCTCTCTCATGTTTGGGCTCAGTGACTCTCTCTCTCTCTCTCTATACTTATGTTTGATATTCTGTTTGTCTCCCTACTTTTGTTCCTTTCTTCAAAAAGCAAGACAGTGAGTCTTGTACATTCTGTTTCCAGCTAAAAGCATGTGTTTTTCTTTCTGTTCCTGACAAAGCACAGTTTGCAGCCCTGTGATTCAGGCAGTAACGCACTGACTGAATGCAAATTGAATATCTGTGCCAACCTGACATAAATAATTGTGTTGCCGATATGCCTAAGATATTATCACCTGCGTTCTTACTATACTAAAGGACAAACACCCGCCCCTATAGTTGAACCTCGAATTTCTGCGGCAAGGCGAAAGAACCCCTACTCCTACCTGCCCCATACTCCATCCTGTCGATATGGGTATAGGTCAAGTACTCCTGTATACATGCATAATTTAATAATAGATACATAATTGAAAATTCATAGGTCTTACTGCAATAAATGCAATGGAACCTACTATTTTACAACATTTATTATAATGTGGTTCGATCTTTTATTAAGTACCATTTGCAATGGGTATAACCTAATTATATATATAACTATTTATATATCTAGATACATTTCAAACATATTAATGATTCAAATTTGAATGATTGAAATTTAAAATTTAAATTAAAAAATCAATATATATATAAAGTGAGATAATATCGTTTAAGATGTTTGGATATATAGAAAGAAGATCAAAACAACCTTTAAAAAGGTACAAAAGACTTTAAAAGTATTAAAAGAAGCATAGGATGATCACAAAAGTGTTGGAAAGAAACAATAAAAAAGTGTTGGAAAGAAACAATAAAGAATGATCTAGGTTATTGAGAGTTAACTGCTAACATGATACGTGATAAGATTATGTAGAAACAAAGAATCCATGGAAAAGGCTTAGTTGTAATTGTTGTTATTGTAAAAATCGTAAACCTCAATCTTACTTTAAATTTGAAGGACCAATATAGATAGTTTGAGATCTATTTCACAAGTATACTACCTATACCCCCCTCCTCTCTCTCTCTCTCTCTCTCTCTCTCTCTCTCTCTCTCTATATATATATATATATATATATTCACGAATCAAAATAGATAGTTGAGATCTATTTCATAAATATACTACTACCATCTCTCTCTCTCTCTCTCTCTATATATATATATATATATATATATATATATATATATATATATATATATATATAATAAAACACTTTCAAGTACATCTTTTTGTAATGTGACTTAAAATTTCACCAACCAAAATAATAGTAGATTTGAAAATATACTTTTGAAACAGATCTCTACTATGTATTTTTGGTTCAAGAAATTTAAAGTCAGATTAAAAAAGATTAATTGAAAGTGTTTTATTTGGATATATATATATATATATATATATATATATATATATATATATATATATATATATAGAGAGAGAGAGAGAGAGAGAGAGAGAGAGAGAGAGAGATTACTTTTGTATATCTGAATTAAAATGGTTGTGGTTTCTCTTTTTATGCATGTTACCAATTGTATTATAACAAAAGATCTTAACGAGTGTCTAAATAGTGATTCATCCAAATGTGGCTGTGCTGAAAATACCGCGCGCTTGTGTGTGTGCAACAGCGTAGCAGCTTAAACCCAATTGCGGTGACATCTTCCACACTGCTCAGGTCTAATCATTGTTCTGTAAATTTTCTTCCTACGCTGAACCGAGATTCGTAACTAAGCTATCCACTCTCATTCATTCATGGTGGGAACAAAACCGAACAGAGAAAATTGTCAAAATCTTCGGTCTCCTTGCAGTAAACCGAACAACTCATACATGCATTAGAAGTTCAGAAAACCAAAATGCAGGTAACGGAGCAAAACTTCAACTTGGTGAAGGTAGGTTAGCATCCACACGAGCTTGTGTGTGCTCGTGCGTGCACAAACACATACATATTATGACGAAGAGAAGGTAACAAATATCCCAACTTTAAAATAACTTCCAAAACTTCTGAGGACTTCCAAAACTTTCAAACATCCCAACACTTCTGGAGACATAAAAACTCGAATAATACGGCACTTTTCCCCGTCTCCTGATCTCTCTATTTCTTTAGAGAATTCATAAACATCTACCGAAGACTAAATAACACCATTTAGACAAATAAACGAAACGGAGTAAATAAAAACAAAATCAATCTTCCATGTGCTATTCAACAGATCAGACACAAGAAGGCTCTCGCTATCATCACAGATTTTATTCGTCTCAATTTGAGTCTGCAACCTTCGTCTTGAATCTGTAAAGGAGCTTCTTTTTCTTCGAAGTGGCGTTGTCGATCTTGAGAACCACCTTGCCGGGCTCCCCAACCTTGAATGAATTTCGGATCACCGGCTCATCGGCAGCAGCGAGCTTCCTCGTCTTTGAAACAATGACAGTGTATCCATCTTCTGCATCAGGCACAAATTCAGCACCGTAGATGACTTCCCACCCGAGAACCCGAAGCTCCCAAACAACAGTCCCGACCTGTAAACAGCGACAGAAGGTGTCCATTTAAGCGTCTGCCCACCAAAAGCAAGTTGGTCTGTTGCCATTTTGACAGGCCAAACATGACAATGATATGCTAACACAAATTGATTAATGGGTAATCTATCAACACCATAAGCTTTCGCACAATTCTTCCATCGATAAATGTTGAACTAAAACATTCTAACGATAGGCATCCATAAATCTGTTGCTAGTTTGCTAATGTGGCTTCAATTTGGGATGGACATGAAGTAAACCCAAAAAGCTTGTAGCACGACCGAAATTGAGTACCCGATTGTAGAGGTCTGTGGTTTGTGTTGGTTGTGGATGTCATAATGCTCTTTGCAGTGTGACCCAAATTGAGAGCCAGAACATTCTAATGCTCTTTGCATATCCTAATGCTCTAACTCGAAATTGAGTACCGATTGTAGAGATCTGTGGTTTATGTGGTGAAGCCTGAGATTATAAGCCGCTCTTTGTTATAGTGAAAATCTTCTTCCTCTTTCTCGTGAACTAGGCGTCTCCTACGGGACCACAACGTGGTTGCGTTTTTTGTGTGTTTTCTGTGTGCATGTTCTTCCGTGACGAAATCGTGCAACAAGTTAGCTATTGAATTATATGAAGTAGGAAAATACCATCAGCATGACCTCTATAAGCTAAGACGGTGATTGGTCATGATCATCTGACAAACAAATCTTTATCAAATCGGTGGTTGGTCACATTATATTACTAATACCAGCAAACAAGGAAATTACCTCAAGAAATTGCAGACATAACTGAAATTACCTACAGAACTTAAATCATCTCAAGATAAATCAGCTACAACCTTAAAATAGAACTGAATAAATCAAGAAATTGCATATATAACTGAGATTACCTCAGAAACAGGGATTTCAACAGTTTGAAGAGACGTCGGCTTTATGAACAAATCTGCAGCAGCATCAGCAGTCGAAAATTCCGAGTCGTCTTCTTTGCTTAAGCCTCCATACTGGACTGGAACTTGTTCTGGTGCTATATATCTAAATACCCACAGAAGAGATTACAAAAATCAATCTTTTCAATCACAACCATAACAATGAACCCATCAAATAAATTTTACAGATGTGCGTTCTTCATAAACATGCAAATGACTACAAATTCAATCAAAATATTTACTTGAAGAGGGCATCCGTCGATCTAGATGGACCAACGTACACGATCTTGCTCTTGGTCCTGGGTGTGAATACGGTGCTAAACACCCTTGTATAAGCAAGATACCACCACGGAACGTTGATCACAATCTACAAAAAATACAGAAAGAATTATATCAGAATGTTGGCGATTCACATCCAGACGCAGGAATTGATAAACAAATAGAAGAACGGCACCTGTTTGGCTACCAATTCTGGGTAATTGTCGAGAAGAACAGAGAGAGCCTTCTTGGTAATCTGAACCTCCTTGTTGAGCAATCCGGGGGATCTCTTGAGATCGGTAACCTGAACGATGGTGGAGATTCCGTCCGGGGAGAAATCGAGTTGCCGGATTCCCTTCTCCAGGAACTGAATGCGATATCGAAGAAAGTGGTCGCGTTCGGCGCCGGAAAACGCCTTCTGGACGAGCTCCTTGTCGCCAAAGACGTTGTAGCAGACAGGGTGGCCCTGGCGGTCGTGCCCGTGCATGAAAACCGCCTTCTCGAACTCCCTCCAGGAGAGATCCTCACCGAGGAGATTGTCCGTTTTGTATTCTTTCCGCCACCACACGGTCTTCTTGATCATGTCCAGAGTTTCCTTCACCTTGAATTCCCTCGCTCTGAGGAATTTGAGGAGAAGGGTGTCGCTCTTCTCGTCGCCGAGCAGAGGGATTCCCCAGATGAAGATCTCTTCCGGTGGCGCCGACTCCGCCGGAGGCGGCTGAGCCGCTGGAACCACCGTCTCTGCGATCGCCTCCACCGTCTTCACACCGTCCTCCTCCGCTGGAGGAGGTTCCACCACAGGCGGAGCGGCCACAGTAGCCTCTTCAACCACCTTCACCTCCGTTTCCTCCACCACCGATGGTGATGGCGCCGAAATTTCATCAGCCTTGACCGGCTTACCCTCCGACACGGCTTCCTTTTCCACCACCACACCACCGGCGGCCTCTGCAGCCGCAGGAGGGGGTTTCACCACGTCCACCGGCTTAATTGGAGACGGCGGAATGGCGAATTCGTTGTTCTTGATGGCCTGCTCGATAAGGACCTTCAGTTCCTCCAACGCCTTCTTGCGTGGGTTATCTAACTCGGCAACGACGTTGCTCTCTTCTTTGAACGACACCGACTCTCCAACGATTTTTTTTCCTTCCTCGGCCTTCTCCACCACCGGAAGGGCATCCTTCGACACCGTTTCCAGCTCCTCTACCTCCGGCATGGGAGTCGTCTCTTTCACCTCCGTTACCTCCGTCGTCTCCTTAACCTCCGTTGACACCTTCGTGTCGTCCGCCATAACACGACCCACAAACAAGAGAGGGTTCACTGATTCTAGAGAGAGAGAAAGCTAGACAAAGGAAACTGAAGCAATCGGCACAAAGACAGCTAGCGGCGGGGTTCCACGTTACGGAGCTCGCCGGTAACGACCGGAATAGCCGCCGCTACTCTCCCCAGAAGGTTTCTGATGAAGAGGGTGCCGACAGGGAAAGCCTATGAAAATGGAGAGGAGACAGTGAGCGCATGATGACGAGAATGGCGTCTTCATATTTAGCTGTTTGAAGTACGTGCCAGAATCCTAGGCAGCGGACACTCCCACACTCTCACACCTGTTCTGGACAAGAAAGTCCCAGCAGAGGTTACTTTGGTCACTGCCAGAATTTTGTTTTTTCTTTATTTCTAGGAGTAGACGGGTCAGCAGGTTGACCCAGATCCAATTTGATGCGCGCATATATATATATATTATAAACACGTTCACTTATTGTTTTTTATAGAATGAATATAATTAAAAATTATTAATTTTGTTTAGAAAAATACAGAGTATAATATTATTATACTCATATTATCGTAAAGTAAATATGAATAGTAAACATGATTCAATTACTTATATATATAAAAACTAGATCCTATTCGTCACTTAAGAAAACTAGATTTTACTCATCACTACTCACTTATACTTAATTATTACTTTTCAAAAGCATTAATATAAGTTTCAAATGTTGTAAAGGTGTTTAAAATTTATTTAAAATATACTTATTATATTATAAAAATAATAATTAAATAGACATAAACAACATTAATAATGAGTAGGATTCGGTTTCTCTTTTTATATATATACATACATATATATATATATATATATATATATATATATATATATATATATATATATATATAAATAGAGAGAGAAAGAGATGAGATTTGATAGACCAAGTGGTCGGGATTTGGTAGATCAAATAGTGTATTAATGCTTGAAATTAAGGATTGAGATCTTAAAGAATATATAGTACTCTAAAAAGTATATTTTTAATTCAAAACTTAATTGTTTGATCCCACGGATTAAACCGTTGAAATGTTTACCCATAAATGAGCGTGTATTTATGTTATTATTTCTTTCTCCTTCTCTCTTTTCTCTCTCTCTATATAGATATATATTTTTTATACAATTGCCGTTTCCGGTGCCTTGTTTTGGTCTCCATACAACATTGTCCACAACCATCGTCGTGCGTCATTGCTGCCTCCATTGCCACCACTTACGATTATCACGATAACCACTATTTCTCGTCAACACCACCATCTTTTGTCGCCTTTATAATCTGTGATTGTACTTCCACCGCCATAACTGGTATCTACTATCTATAAACTATGGCATCAACAGCCACCTCCACTATTAAGGCCGCTGCCAAAACTGTCGCCCGACTCCTTGACAGTTATCATTTGTTGCCACCCTTACCACATGTACATCTCATATACGTATTTGTTGAATTATTTTCAAATGAAAGCTATCGCTCCAAGTGTGATGTATTGTCATTCTTCCAAATACAAAGTAGATATTAAAAATGAGTCTATGTGGCATCAAGCAATAGATGTATCTTATATTAGCATAAATATCTTTTACATTATTTTGGTTGGTTCCCTTAACAATGTAGGATTTGAATTTCTTCTGAAGAAAATGACTTAACAATAAAAAATGACTTTCTATGTTTTATAAATTATTTTATTAAATTGGAAAAAAGGAGCTAAAAAGAATAAAAGTACGAAAATGGGCTTCAACGGAAAGTCAAAGTAACCAGAAAGGCCGCAAAAGTGAGATCCCACGTCAATTGACACCTGTCCGTCGAAGTCGTAGTGCCCAGACACGCGCACCGTGATTTTCTCTAAGACTTCCACGCTGGGCTGATGGGGCCCACCATCGTCATTGCCAACCTGGGATTCTAAAGAAATTCAACTACAGTATCGGTAGATTCACATTTTCCTTTTCACGCATCATATTTTCCTAAAATCTGGGGTCACTGTAGCTTAGGGTAAGTTTTCTCCTTCCAACTCATAGTGGTGCCAATGAGCAGCTCGCAGGACTGTAATTCAAATTCGATTGTCTTGTTGAGCTCAAGTCGAGCTCGGATTGAGCTTGAACTGTGAATTAGATGAGCTAAAGCTCACTGGTACTCAGCAAAAGGTGCCAGTGACTCTAATCAAGCTTTAACATACTTACGTATAAAGTATATATGTTCTTAAGATAATTCTTTAAATATTTGGCCCACGGACATATTGTAGTTGGTTTTTTCTTCTCATTCACGAGCTTAATTCAGCTTAGAGTCGAGCCTCGCTTAACCTAAGTCGTTCTTATGCTTTCTCAAGCTCAAAAAGAGACGTGCCTAAAGGGTGAAGCTTGAGTTGCTCAAATATAGCTCAAGACTAGCGTGGGCTAGATATTGGAGCTTGATAGTCTGATAGAGCTCGAGTTCAGCTCAACTTGATTACACTCCTACGTTTCTCTGTCTTCCCTCACGGGAGAATCTTTTACACGAGCTGATCAAAGAGAATTGGACTATAAAGAAGAAAATTAAATGACTTGGAGCATATTGGTTACTCAGGAAAGGATTTATGCGAGAGAAAGATTTATTATCATATGGCTTTTCCACAATTCAAGAAGTAGATTCTCTCAAGTCGAGAGAGTTAAATTCTATGTCAAATGTTAATGATCTTAAGTGAGTAGTCAGTTGGTTTAGTTTTCTCATGATATATCATATGTATATATATAAGAGTGATTCTACTGGCATTGCTTACTCACGTTCAACTATTGTTTTTGAAGATATTTTTTATGTTTTTTCAAAACTCCTAATGTTTTGATTCAATTGTCCGATCCATACTCGATGATCGACAGAGGAAAGGAGAAATAATAGAACAACCAGCACATGGAGTGCTAGATCGCATGATACTAGGTTCTCCATTTGCAACACTCTCCCAACTACCTCCCTTGCTTGAGTTTCCTGTAGCATAATGGTTTCGCTCAAGCATCATTCAATGGATCACAAGGTCATGGAGGAGACTCCATGAAGACCACTAGTCACACATGGGAACAACAATACCCCTTATATTGTATGTTGTGATGGAGACACAAACACTATCCGTCTCAGGATCACAGAGGCCAACGATCGACATGCTAGAGGATTAATATTTGCTCAATATCATCTTTACTAATGACAGATAATTTTCTCATGAAATTGTCATGGTACCAAAAGTGACGAATTTTATTATTTTATTAGGTATCTTGCTTAAAAATATCATATACAAGTGTTGGCCCTTCTCAACACCATAAGCACTAATACTCATTACTCTAAAGTGAATCATACTTGGGTTTCAATGCTCAAATCATGGGTATGTTAGAGGTAGGCAAGATCCAGTTTTCCACACACACACACACACACATATATATAGAGAGAGATTAGTCCATGCACACATGAAACAAATTTAAATTTCAAAAGCAAAAAAGTACATACATATGGTACTATTTCCTTTTTGTTTTAAAGATCTCAACCATTGATATCAAAGATGAAACAATTAAGATCTTTAAGAAAATTAGAGCATTGATGAGTATGCACATGAACTATGCTCTCTCTCTCTCTCTCTCTCTCTCTCTCTCTATATATATATATATATATATATATATATATATATATATATATATATATATATATATATATATATACATATGTATATATAAATAAATAAACAGATCGATTTTTGGCATGGCCGGTCTAGAATGGGAATCTTTTCAACGGGCATGTAAAGCTTTTAAAATCTTATATTGGGAATCGTTTCAACGGGCATTCTATCGCTACATGTTCGGTCTAGAATGGGCCGGGCAGTTCCAACCTGAATCGAACCGGGTGAAGAACAGGCTAGAGCGATGTTCTTATTAGGAGCACTAGCTAAAAACGACCAGGTCAGGTCACTCATGCCTTCTTATGAGCTAAAACCCAGCTAACAGAACTACCACATCCAGCTCAAACACTACAAACAAGCTGTTGGTGGGGAGTTCGATTCTTCGGTGTACACGAGCTTGGCCTCCCACCCAGTTGATGTCCTCTTAATCTTCAGTTTTGGGAAAATTCTAATTGAGCATCTTAGATCATGCTCGTGTAATGTGAATTTTAATTAGATCAAACTCAATAACTGAACCAAACTAATTCGGTTTGGGTCGGTTCGGTTAATTACATAGTTGGGTTCGGATTTGGTTCAATATAATAAGTGTAATTCAGTTAGTTTTTTTGTTTGGTTTGGTTTGTGAACCGAACCAACTGATGCACACCCCTATATGGGGGAGAAGTTACAACCTCGAAGGTTCATGCAATTTAGAAGTTCTTGTAAGTCACTAAAAGCATTGCTTAGCACATCGGCCTAGCCAATCAACACTTAAGAGAAATCACCAACAATTATATCTAAATGAATAGATTATCTGGCACCTAAGAAAACATGCTTAGTATGTATTCGAGGCATCTTACCCCCGTAGACAATCGATGCTTCTAGCAAAAAGTAAATCTTTTCTTTTCGAGTACATAATGGGGACTAATCTCAATGTAGAGAGTCATTTACAATGGTAACTTATGTATCTACATAGTTACACTAGAAGGTGCCTCCACCCGTTGCATGTTGATCATGGATAAAAATTATTCATATATATAAGGTAGTTATAACTCATCTTAAGATTAAAAACTATCTATATCTTGTAACAACTCATATTATGAGTGGCATATATTCATAGAGTCTAGGTCTTTGAGCATAAAAAATAGACGCCCTTCAGGCTTAAGATCTTCACTATCCACTTTTTGGCTCATCTACCCCTATAGAATCCTCTATTGAAGGATCAAATCTCTCACATTCGTTTGATGTTTATTTGGCTTTGAGTGTCGAGGAGAATGATTACACAAACAATGCCTTTCATGATCAATAAAGAGCACATCATAGTTCAACTGATCATCTCTCGTGAGGTCAACTCGAGGCTTGATCATTCGATGATACTAATGAGAAATTGATCTTTAGGTCTCTCTCTTAAAGATAATCTCAGGTCATGAACGAGCCTCCATTCCCATAGACTAAGGACAACCTTTGATGTTAGAATGTTAGAACTGATGATGCAACTTTAGGTGAAACCCCATACTTTGTCATGGTTTTACTTAATGATTCCAACAGCATGTCCCCGAGCTTGGTATATAGGATAACTCAACAAGCGAACAAGTATGAAAAATCCATGTCCATCCATTGCCTCCACCTTCTCACCTGACACCACACATTATGATCTTATTCGGTCGGGAGACATGTAACAACTATAAACTTCCTTTGCAAGGAGTGAATCGAGTTTGTTGTCCATGTTCCTCTGTGATGGTGCGTCTTCCGCTATAATTGACATAGGTAGAAATAGATTTGTATCCGTCCCAAGTTTCTTGTATGAAAACTTAAGACAACCATCCCTAATAGCTTGCTATATGACTGAGCAGAACTTTTATACGATGAAAAGTTAGGTTGTGCTACTTGCAGTAGTATGACATCTTCTTGAGCTCGTCACAGGATTGTATTGAATGTCTTTCCAGCAAACGGATTTGCCAATCCTTTAAAAGCAATCTAAAGATCTAATTAGCTTTTGATAAATTGAAAAGCCATATTTCTTTCTCTTCGGCTTCTTTCTCTTTCTTCTTTGGGGCCGAAGAGCATTACAAGCATAAGGAGATCCCTTTGTTAACTCAATAGCATTGACCTCAGTTGAGTCAGACTCATTATCGATACCTTGCATCATATCTTTTAGGTAAGAAATTAGAGCTTACCACTGATTATGCCTCAAGACTTCTTTTTTCTTGCCTAATGCATATGGGGTGTTCATGATGTCACTCAGTTAGCTAATTAGAACAAAGTTGGACAGAAATATCCTACTAAATCCTTCTTAATCTCTATGCATAGGCAATTCTGTGCCAATGCCACATATTGGGCATCTGTGAACTGTATCTAACAACGTGTAATAAATTCATGAAATTTCTTAAAAAGACCTCTATAATTTTCTCAACTTTTTTTATGAAGGTTCATTAAATATGTAGGCGTTGGCTAAGTATGGATCTTATTGAAATGTTAAAGGAATTCCTTTTTCATTTTATTTAATTTTTGGATAGATGCAAATTTCAATGTAATGTACCAAGCATAGTCTTGACCAGTAAGGGAAGAGACGAAAAACTTAAGATTGTTTGTCTCACTATCACTCAGCTCACCTACTTAAGAGTAAGTCGAGCCAAATGTTCCCCTCCATATTCATCGTCTTGTCTCGAAAAAGTAATAAATTTAGTTTTGAAACCCCTCGAGATTGGTATAAACCCATCGACCAGGTTGGTGTATGTCTTATGATCCACTTCAGTATCTTAAGTATGTAGGTCTATTCCAAAACTATTTTGAACTATATCGATAACCCTATCTCAATTCATCGGGGCATCTTCTAACTATAGAGGTTGATTTGGTATATGATTATCGAATACAAATCGATAGTTTGGTGATGAAGATGGTACCTGATGAGGTTGGAATGACAATACTTAAAATTAATATGCACCATGAGGTGGGAAACCAGAGGCCCAAAGTTTGGTGGATGTACCGGTGGTGGAATACTGGTACCTATTTGAGCCACCATGAAACATGGAGCAACTAGATGAAATTACCTATTGGAGCAACTAGATGCAATGAATATGTACCCCTGAAACATTAGACAGTGTTGAGGTAACATAAGATTGGGTAGTAGGAGTTGTTTGAAACAATGAAACTGGGATTGAGAACTCGAGTGATTGTCAAATGATGTTGATTCGTTTGTATTATAAGTCAGGTCCTTGAGCCACTGATAGTCTAGAGATGTTTTGGCTTCTTGTATAGGTGTTGAACATTGTTGGAGCAGTATCTTCTGCGACTTATCTCCATTTATTAGCAAGCAAATCATGATCTCATATGATAGCTAATTGATTAGTGATCATGGTAGGTATTGTTTCAGCCATATGGTAGAACATGATCGTTTGAAGATCCCCAAACTATCCTTGTAACTAATCTTTAACTAATGGTTGAAGATGTTTGAGAACAATATCTTCATTTAATTGAATATGACGCATCGCCAATATGTTCTCCTTTTGCTAGGATGACCCACTAGATCATTCGGGCCAGGAGCCAAGGAGCTCTAGCTTGGTGATGGTGATGAATGATCAATATTTGTACAGGAAGATGTTATTGAATAAAACTCGACTACATCGAGTCTACATAAATTGGGCAACCCCACAAGTAAGTGTGTGTATCGCACTGGGAGTGCCAAAAATTGTCAAAGATTGGTATAACATGGTACACACGAGTAGAATGCAAAAATATTAAGGGTGCACCAAAGAACCCTAACTAAGAGGAAATAGAAATAAATAAGGTATCATGCGATGAAATGGGTCCTCAAGATTTCGATTATACCTATCTCAGTTGTCAACGGGATTGCATAGGTACTTGATGTACTCAAAAAGATAAAATAGCTACATTTCTTCTACTCCTAGGAAAAGTAAAAGAAGAAAGAATTGTGATTGTATTATTGATTTCTCAATCCCTATCTCTTACTATACATGCCTATTTATAGACTTTCAAAGAAACGACAAATATCATGTCATGTTTTTCAGGTATGATCCTCAATAACTCTTCACTTCTCTACTTATGTCCTTTTTACTGCCATACTATTGGGTATGTCAACTGTCCCATGTTCTATAAGATTAGTTAGAGGTGATAGGCATGTCTCACACACTTGAGGTTGCAATCCTTCACGAGCCATGTGTTCCTTTGTTTTCCGAAACTCATTGCCTTCTACCACGTATCTCAATGTATTTTTTTCTTAGGTCAACACTATCCATCGATAAAATCTTGTGGAGAGTGACCATCTGTAAACACCCAAAATGTTTTTTCGAAATATAGCCCAGCCTGCTTTAGGATTTTCAAAACAATAAGCTTGTGTTCAAAAATTCTTGATTTTAATACAGCTTGCGAATTTTATAAAAACAAAAAGGATCTCAAATGTTTTAAATCTGAAATTTTGAAATCAAGTTTTGAAAAGAAAGGCTCAAGAAATGCAACATAGATAAAAAGCAAATGAACGAAAGTAATGCTAAGGATTCAGGGCCCGACCTAGCAGAAGATTAAAACAAAGAACGGATAAAGGCCATGATCAACCATCAAAAGCAAGACTCCAGTTTATTCACCAAAGGTTGAACAAGACGAGTTAGGCCAAATCAAGAGCCTAAGGACTAAGACTCGAGTCATACCCAAGACTGAACCAATGGGCTATATCAAGACTGGCAGAACTTACCTTGGCTGGACTGAACCAATGGGCTACATCAAGGTTGGCCGAACTTACCTTGGCTGGATTGAACCAATGGACTACATCAAGGCTGGCCAAACTTACCTTGGCTAGGCTGAACCAAGGGGTCAAGACTACACCCAAGTCAAGGCACGGCTCCATCAAAGGCTAACCTCGCCAATTGTAGCCAGCCAAAACTACCTTGGCTGGACCGAATCAATGGAACACACCTTGGCCTAACCAAACCACCTTGACCGATCTTGATTGAAACAATTTGGCCAACCTTGATTGAGTCACCTTGGTTGATCTTGACCAAAGCCCTTTGGCCAAGCCTTGACCAAACTTCCTTGGCTAAACACGTCTTGATCAAATCTCCTTGATCTTGCCTAACCAAGTCACCTAGATCCAATCTATCTTGGCTAACCCATGACACTAAGGGGACCATCACAAGGCCCACATGAACACATGGGGCCAGCCATGGAGTTGGATCAAGAGCTTGGCCCAATCTACATCGTCAAAGCCTCTAGGCCTCCCCCCTTGAGGCCTATAGAAAGGGCTCTTGGGGGCTCATTTCTAGGATTGAAGGAAGAGTGTAGAGAACCTAAGAGAGATAGGGAGATCTGCAGCAAGAAAGAGAGGAAGAGAGGGAAAGAAAGAGAGAGAGAAAGAGAGGAAGAGAGGGAAAGAAAGAGAGAGAGAGAGAGAGGAAGGAGAGGAGAGAAGGAAGGAACCGATCCCTTCCTACCCCATCCAAGGCCGGCACCCATTAAGATCCGATTGTAAGGTTAATTCTTATATTTTACTTGCCTAAATCTCTCTTTATTCTCATTCAATTCAAAGGATTATATTAATGGAGTATTTGTCTCCCCCCATGATATAATAGAGTAGTAATGTTGTCCATTTCATTCATTTACATTCACGCATTCTACATGTTTGATTTCAAGTTTCTCCTATCTCTCTATATGATATATCCTCTTATATCTTCTAATCCCCTCTATGATTAAGCTATAAATATATTTTAATTAATTTTCCTTCAGTTATTTACTTTAAATTTGTTGTGATTAGTTTTTTTATTTTGGACGAATGCATTCACGTGTGCTTTAAACATAGAAATTTTGTTTTCATAATCCTGCATATGTCTGATGTTTTATTTTTCATTTTCGTATCTCTACTCTAAATAATCTAAAATTTGGTAAACCTAATCCCCACACCCAAACCCACATATGATAAAATTTTCATGAATTTTAGGGTTGTGAAGGTACGTAATTAAAATTGAGGAAGACCGTAAAAATTCATAACAAAGTTTGTTCAGTCTGTGTTTCCTACAATAGAGGTTGGGTAATCATCCCATAACCTTTTTTACAGTGAACTAAATCCATTGAAATAGTCTCATTGGAAATCTAACCTCCATAGCTTTCCAACAAGATTGAATTCATAAACATCGGAGCTCTGTACACCGAAATACAAATGTTTCTTTAAACCTCTATATTTATGTAACAGATCAGTTTTGAACGCCTGAGTAGAGACACTTCTTAGATTTAATACTGTATAATCACAACACAAAAATAAAATAAAAATAGTTCCAGGATCTCCATATTCATTTTTACATACTATAAAATTTTTGTAAATTTTGGAGATTCCGAAGTTGATTAGAAAAATCTGATAACAAGTTATGAAAATAGAATCAGTTTCTGTTTTTCAGAATTTGAGAAGTTTTTCTTTCATAGGCCAAGTGCATGCTTTTGGTTTATTCAAATTGACTCTAAAAGTGAATTTTAGAAATACACACCTTGTTCAAATCAATCATCAAATCATTTAGGCTGACCCTTAAGCACCGATTAAAGAAAACCTAAGACGAAAAGATCTCGCTTTCCCACAATCGCTACCCAAAGTCCAAAAATCTATCTTTACTAGTTTAAGCAAACTAACTAGCACGCTCGCGCAAAACGACATAGATTAAAAACTTATTTCAAGTCTCTGCATAGACTTTGAAGTAAAATTTTCACATATACAGAATTGGAACACTTGGTAGGACTCGGGTCTTTGAGGATTGATTAAGCTTGATGTCGATTTTTTCAAATTCACTCTTTTTGAAAAATTTTGGTGTTTAATCCTTTTTTGTTGCACAAGTCTATTCTTTTCTTCAAATAATGTCAAGTTTAGAAGGTTCATATGAGGTCTCAAGCCGAGCCTCGTGCTCTACAAGTCGAATTTTGAAAAGGATTTCAAAAGAACATTTCAAAAATCGGGATGATTCGCTCGTTTTCCTAAGAAGGGAACTAAAAAATAGAGAAAAAAATTGTTGCACTAAGCCAAGTGGCCGAGACGGTTGAATCTTGTTCCTCTCATAAAAAATAAGCGAGGGCTCATAAAAGACCCCTCATGTGAGAAAAACCAAAATGACCTCTAGGTTGGAGGGGGAACCAGAGCTGGAGTCCTTTACTATTAAGGATAGGAAAGCCCTACAACAATTGCTAAAAGGACAAGCTAAAGATAAAAGAGCTTATGCACTATCAAACTTTTTATCTTTCGATTGTCAAACTGATAGTGATGATGAGATACCAAATTTTTATCGATATAACGAAAGTGGTACGCCTTCTTCCATCTCAAACTTGTGGGATTGAACATGCATTGCATACAATTCACACTACTTGTCACACACCACTCTCTCTCGTATTAAAAAAAGACAAGCAAGTAGTGATCCGATGAGCGTTTAGAGTCTCGCCCTCGGTTAGAGCCTTTATAGAAATTTGCGGTGCTCCGAAGCATCAAAATAGAACCAAGCTAGGATCGAGCCTTAGGGAGAGTATAGGTGAGGTGACTAGGTCTGGAAGGATCTATCAACCCCCACACTTAGCTAAATAAGCTAGCAAGAAAGTTGTCGTTTTGCCCGACCCTTCAAAATCATGCATCTCATGGCATGAATAAGGATAAAAGTGTTGTGTTAACCCATATGATTTGGAGCTTTATCTTTTAAAACTTCTCATAAATATATCTATTTTAGAGTTGATACAAGCCTCACCTAAACATACACAAGTCTTAGAGGGAATCCTAGAGAAAGCCAAAGTTAACACTTCCATAACTCCCGAATCCCTATCCTTCTTCGTCTTCTCCATCTTTTCCAAGGCCTCAATCGTGTTCACCGAGGATGAATTAGAGAGACCAAGTACAACCCACAACCAAGCTTTGCATATAGAGGTGATATTGAATCACCACACTCTAAACAAATGTTTGGTTGATGGAAGATGAGGTCTAAACATTTTTCCTCTTCATGTGGCCTTCTAAATAGGAGTACCCATGTCTAGGCTCGAATCAAGTCCCATTGTTATCACATGATACAATGAAAACTCATCCCACCCTTTAGAATCCATCGAGTTATCTATAGAGGTAGGAAATATCCCACATACGGGGTTGTTTCATATCTTAGACATAAACTCCCATTATAACTTGTTGTTAGGGAGGCCTTAGATATATTCCCTCCAAGTCATCCCTTCAACCTTCTACAAGTGCCTCAAGTTTTCATGGGATAACCAAGTAGTGGTGATCCTTAGATAAGACAACTCAAACCTCAAGGGAGTACAAACCTTTCCTTGTATATCAAGTGAAAGGGCCATGGAGATGCCCAACTCATCCAAAACCGTGTACACCCTAGGAGACACCCAATCCCATAAAACTGTCCATCTCCTAGGAACCCCCAGCACCTAAAGCCACCCACTCCTAGGGTCGTGTGTGTACTAGGAAAACCCAAGTCTTCCCTCACTCAAACCTTCAAACTCCAAGGCAAACCCAAGCAAAATCATGTGTATAACCATGATGTCGATGACACATTATTCCAAGTTCATCCTCTTTATAAAAAAATTTCAAAACTCAAAAAGCCTTAGAATATGATGTTGAACATGGGATATACACCCTATAAAGGTCTAGGAGTCAATAACCAAGGTAGGTTAGAGCCCATCCTGCCTATACCCAACCAAAATCGACATGGATTGGGATACACCCCATCCATACCCCCTGAGCCACCACCTAAGACCAATTAGGTCAAGGGTGCCCTAGAACCCACTAACATCGAAACCTATGGCTTATACCTCTTTTTTAGAGTCTAATTCATGGTGTTTTCTTTGTAGGTTTGATGGAAGACCCTCTTTAGAAAAAAATCTAAAAAAAGTATATATTTGAAAAAACCAAAATAGTCTAGAAAACTTTCAAAACCCAAAAATATTTGAAAAATCTAAAAATTCCAAAAAGAAAGTCTTTTGTGTTCATTCTCCTAGTATTTGTTTGGAAAAAGCCAAAAAAATCAAAAAATCTGAAAATCCCCAAAAGAAAGCCTTTTACATTTATCCTTCTATCTTGTGTTACATTTGAAAAAGAAACCCAAAAAAATCTTGTTTGGAAAAAGTAGGTGTTCACTCAAGCCTTTTACATATACCCAATAACTCTTCTCTCTTGCATGACACTTTCCTAGAAATTAAAGCACTTGAAAGTCATCAAAGCAAGGAGGAAGATACCCTCATCCATGAGGAAGATCAAGCCTTCGAGCTTCTCGAATTTCATATAATCCTTGACTTAGAAAAACCTTCAAATTCCGTAGGAGGGGATTTTCTAGAAATCAATCTAGGGAGTGAGTCTAACCCAAAATGTGTCAAAATAGGTACTTATTTGCATGAGTATGAAAGAGCATCATTCATTGCATTTTTGAAATCTTACGTTTTGCATGGACCTATGAAGACATGTCAGGATTAGACCCTAGGATTGTAGAACATCATCTACCCTTAGAAACTTAGAAAAATTCATCCCGGTGTTCACTCCCAAGTAAAAGAGGGTTTAGAAGATCTTTTAAAAGCCGGATTTATAAAACCCATTGCCTATTCTGAATGGCTTTCAAATATTGTTGTAGTTCAAAAATCCAATAGAAAAATTTGTATTTGCATCGATTTTAGAAATTTGGACAAAGTCACTCCAAAAAATAATTTTTCACTTCCAAACATTGATTTGATAGTAGATAACACTACAAATTATGAAATGTTTTCTCTTATGGATGGCTATTCGGGTTATAACCAAATCAAACTAGCACCAAAAGATTAGGCAAAAACTGCTTTTACTTCACCTTGGGGCACATACTACTACACAATTATGCTTTTTGGTTTGAAAAATGCAGGTGCCACATACCAAAGAGCCATAACTACTATTTTCCATGATCAAACCCATGAGCTCTTAGAAGTATATGTGGATGATATTTTGGTAAAGTCAAAATCCTGATACACACACATAGAACCTTTGCAAAAAGTTTTCGAAAGACTTAGGCTTTATAAAGTGAAACTAAACCTTCAAAAATGTGTTTTTGGAGTAGAATTAGGAAAACTCTTAGGGTTCATAGTTAGCCAAAGGAGCATAGAGGTTGACCCCTCTAAGTGTCGAGCCATCATAGACATGCCTCCACCCTCCAACTTAACCCAAATCTGAAGCCTCTAAGGTCGACTCCAAGCAATTAGGAGATTCATCTTCAACTTAGCAACAAGATGCGAATCTTTCAATAGGCTTTTGAGAAAAGGGGTTAAATTTAAGTGTGATTCCGAATGTCAAAAGGTTTTCAAAAGACCGAAAACTTATTTGGTTAACTCTCAAATTTTAAAACCTCCAAAGCAAGGAAAACCTTTATTGCTTTACATTTCCATTCATGCGAATGCATTGGGTGCTTTACTTTATGAGGATAATAGTCTTAAGGAATATGCCATTTACTACATTTCGAAAACTCTATTGACATACGAAAGAAATTATCAAGCCATAAAGAAAACATATTTGGCCTTGGTATGGGCTTGCCAAAAGTTTAGACATTACTTCCTAGATCATGAAATTTGGATAGTGTCTAAACTTGACCCTATCAAGCACCTCTTTAAAAAACCTATCCTAACAGGTAGGTTAGGTAAATGACAACTCCTCTTAATGGAGTATGATCTGAAATTTCATCACCAAAGCTCCATTAAGGGACAAGCCCTAGCTGATCATGTGGTTGAACTACCCCTTGAAGATACTTATCCCATAGTTGATGAAATGCTCGATGAAGGCATCTTTGCAAATGAATTTTAAAACCATGTTTTATCAGATTGTTGTAATAAAGATCAAGTATGAAAAATGTATTTCGATGGGGCAAAAAATCAACAAGAGGCAGGCATGGAAGTCATCCTCATATCCCCCAAGAAGGGAGAAATACCAATTGCATTCTGACTAGATTTTTCATATTTAAATAATATGGCTGAATATGAGGTACTCATACAAGGCCTAAAAGTTTTGAAAAATATAGGGGTATCATGTGTTGAAGTCTTTGGAGATTCTATGCTTGTTATAAACCAGTTTTCGAAAATTTGGTAAGTCAAAAATGAAAAACTCATTCCATACCATGAATTGGCCACCTAGTTGGTCGATTATTTCAAATCATGCACACTCACTCACGTAGGTAGAGAGGACAATACCATAGCCGATGCCCTCTCCTCTTTAGGATCATCTCTAAGGATCGACCCTACCATGGGCACTCGATCCCTAGAGATCTTATATTTACCCACTCCATCCACCCATGATTTAGAGATTTGCCAAAATGACCAAAAACCAATGGAAAAACCTTGGTTTCAAGACATTAAAAACTTTTTAAAAAATGGAGGATTTTTCGAATCTGCTTCCTTTAAAGATAAAGCTTTTATTTGAAAGATTTCAACCCGATATGTGATTTTGGAAGGGGTTCTTTACAAAAAGAGTTTTACCGGTATCTTGTTGAGATGTGTCGATCTTGATGAGGCTAGGACCATTATGCTTGAGTTCCATGATGGGGAATGTGGGGGTCATGTCAATGCAAATATATTGGCCATGAAAATACTTAGAGCTGGTTATTTTTGGTCCACCCTAAAGCAAGATTGTCATGATCATGTTAGGAAGTGTCATCAATGTCAAGTGCATGAAAATACCATTCATATTCCTTCGTTCACATTACATTCCATTGTGAGTCCCTGACCCTTCACCATATGGGCATTCGATATCATAGGACCAATCTCACCCATTGTATCCAATGGATATAGGTTTATCTTACGAGTCACCAAATATTTTTCTAAATGGGTTGAAGCTACCTCCTTGGCTAATGTCCAAGGACAACATGTAGTGGCATTCATTAAGAAAAATATCTTGGCTCGATTTGGAGTTCCAAGAGACCTAGTATCGGATAATGGCACCCCATTCAAAAATGAGAAGATGGAGAAGTTATGTAATACCTATGGCATTACTCAACACTTCTCATCACCCTACTACCCTCAAAGCAACGGCCAAGCCGAAGCCACAAACAAAACTCTCATAAGCATCATTGAGAAAACTTTAGAGAAGGGTAAGACGTGGCATGAGAAGTTAGATGAGGCCTTATGGGCTTATAGGACTTCCATGCGTACACCCACAAATGCTACACCATTTAAGTTATTCTATGATATAAATGTCATACTGCCCATTCATACCAAATTGCATTCATTTCTTACATCTCTTTCACTCGATTTGCCCATAGAGACCTTACAACAAGCTAGGATGACTGAGTTTGATTTACTTGATGAAAAGAGGCTCCTTACCATGGATCATGTACATGCATACCGGCAAAGAATAGCTCGATATTATGAAAAGCATATGAAGGCTCGCCACTTCAAAGTAGGAGACCTTGTCTTGAAAACCATTCACCATCGTAGCTTACATCTACTTGGTAAGTGGCGGCCCAAGTGGGATGGTCCCTATATTGTGAGAGGGACAACCACAAATAATGCATATTGGTTGATTGATGTTGAGGGAAGAAATTTAGTAGACCCTATAAATGCCCAATACTTGAAAAAATATTATGTATAAGGTCTATGTTAAATTCTTTTGAAAAGATTTTAAAATGGGTCTCCTTTGAACTTCTTGAAAGAATGACCAAAATGGATCATGTGACCCTAAATGAGAGAATTGATGCTTTATGAAAAGTAGAGTTTTCGAAATCATTTGGTAACATTTCAAAAATCTTTGGCTTACAAAATGAGGCCTAGTTCAAAATGGTAAAATATTTTCAAATGGTAGATGCTATTAGAAAATGGGATGTTCTTGGTTGAATCTAGTATCCAAAGGGATGAGTTTTTCCCACTTCATTTCTCTCCAAAAAAGAAAAATTAGCAAAATCAAAAGGAAGAAAACAAAAACCTCTAATATAGAGGTCTTTCAAAAAGAAAAGAGAAAACAAAAAAAGTCAAAGCTCAAAAAGAACAATTTTCCATCAAAATTTTCTTGGCTTTAAACCACGAGACGCTTTAGAAGAGACCGTGATATCTCTTTCCCAAATCCCCCCACAACTTATCCCAATGGAAAAAGGTTCTCCAATGAAATCCTGGAGTAGGAATATGACCTATTTATTTGGATTTCATTTTGTTTGAGAATTAGACTTTGTTGTGTGGGAAATTGAGGTTCTCCAATGAAATCCTGGAGTAGGAATATGACTACTTATTTGGATTTCATTTTGTTTGAGAATTAGACTTTGTTGTGTGGGAAATTGAATTTTGAAATGTCATCTAAAATTTCCTACAAAACCTCGACTAAGTAGTGGGTATTGAAACCCGAATGAGGGGAAATATGAGAAATTGGAAATCCTTTTTGATAGAAATTAAAAAGGAGTTTTCGTTTGAAAAGAAATTTTGAAAACCCAAAGTATTAAAAAGAAATAATATGGGATTATCTCACTTGGGGCAGCCGGCCCTTCATAGGCTTCTCCTCAAGCTCATACATCTCATGAGTGAGTCTCTAAGCACTACACTCCATTTACATCACACACCATGCATGCATTCATCAAAAGGTCAGTCATGCATGATCATGTTAGGACTAGTGCTTAGTATAAGTCAAAGTCCCCTTTGACGGAAATCCCCTTCCTTCACAAAAATCCAAGAAAATGAATACTTTAAAATAAAGGAAAGATCCATACACTCAAGTAAAAAGTTGAAAAAGAAATTCAAAAGGGTGTTTCTTCTTTGTCATTATCCAAATAAATTTGAATTAATGCCAAAGAGGGGCATCTGTAAACACCCAAAATGTTTTTTCGAAATATAGCCCAACCTACTTTAGGATTTCCAAAACAATAAGCTTGTGTTAAAAAATTCCTGATTTTAATACAACTTGTGAATTTTATAAAAACAAAAAGGATCTCAAATGTTTTAAATCTGAAATTTTGAAATCAAGTTTTGAAAAGAAATGTTGAAGAAATGCAGCATAGATAAAAAACAAATGAACGAAAGTAATGCCGAGGATTCAGGGCCCGACCTAGCAGAAGATTAAAGCGAAGAATGGATAAAGGCCATGATCAACCGTCAAAAGCAAGACTCCAGTTCATTCACCAAAGGTTGAATAAGATGAGTTGAGCCAAATCAAGAGCCTAAGGACTGAGACTCGAGTCACACCTACGACTGAACCAATGGGCTACATCAAGGTTGGCCAAACTTACCTTGGTTGGACTGAACCAATGGGCTACATCAAGGTTGGCCAAACTTACCTTGGCTAGGCTGAACCAAGGGGCTACATCAAGGGGACCATCACAAGGCCCACATGAACACATGTGGCCAGCCATGGAGTTGGATCAAGAGCTTGGGCTAAGGACCTTGACCCAATCCACATCGTGGAAGCCTCTAGGCCTCCCCTCTTGAGGCCTATAAAAAGGGCTTATGGAGCTTATTTCCAGGATTGAAGGAAGAGTATAGAGAGCCTAAGAGAGAGAGGGAGAGTTGCAGCAAGAAAGAGAGGAAGACAGGGAAAGAAAGAGAGAGGAAGGAGAAGAGAGAAGGAAGGAAGAAATCAATCCCTTCTTACCCCATTCAAGGTCGGTGCCCATTAAGGTCCAATTGCAAGGTTAATTCCCATCCTTTAATTTTGAACGAATGCATTCACATATGCTTTAAACACAAAGATTTTGTTTTTAGCATCCTGTATATGTATGATATTTTAGTTTTCATTACCGTATCTCTACTCCAAATAATCTGAAATTTGGTACACCTAATCTTCACATACAAGCCCACATATTACAAAATATTCATGAATTTTAGGGTCATGCAGACATATAATTAAAATTGGGGAAGATCGGAAAAATTCAGAACAAAGTTTGTCTAGTATGTATTTTCTCCAATAGAGGTTGGGTAATCATCTCATAACTTTTTGTACACTGAACCAAATATATTTAAACTAGTCTAATTGAAAATTTGACATAATAGCTTTCCAACAAGACTGAATTCATAAAAATCAGAGCTTTGTACATCGAAATATAGATGTTTTTTTAAATCTTTATATTTCTGTAAAAGATCAGTTCCAAACGCCTGAACAGAGGCACTTCTTAGATTTAATTCTGTACAATTATAGCACACAAAAATAAAATAAAAATAGTTTCAGGATCTTCATATTCTTATTTATATATTATAAAATTTTTGTGAATTTTGGAGATTTTGAAATTGATTAGAAAAATCTAAAAAGTTCTGAAAATAGAATCAGTTTCTATTTTTCAGAACTTGGAAAGTTTTTTCTTTCATAGGCTAAGTATACGTTTTTGGTTGATTCAAATTGACTCTAAAAGTGAATTTTAGAAATACACACATTGTTCAAATCAATCCTCAAAGCGTCAAGGCTGACCTTTAAGCACCGGTTCAAGAAAGCCTAATACGAAAATATCTCACTTCCCCACAATCTTTACCCGAAATCAAAAAATCTATTTTTGCTAGGTTAAGCAAACTAGCTGGCACGCTCGCACAAAATGACGTAGATTGAAAACTTGTTCTCTACATAGACTTTGGAGTAAAATTTTCATATCTACACCATCCGTAACTATATAGTGCTTTGAGATCTTTGTAGAAAGACCCCACCACCCAAACAACTGGCCAACATGGCCATTGATGGTGTTTTATTTTTACAATTTTGTTTTATCTTTCTAAAATGAATGAGATTGGCCTAGGTCCTATACAAGGGCTCTAAAGACATGAGCTTGAGCTACACGGGTATAGATCGAGCTCAACTCAGGCTTGATTTTGAGGTGGGCACATGGTAAACAAATCGAGCTTGTCCATACTCTAATCGCTCGGCTCTATTACACTCTCGATCACGAATTTGCAACTCTGTTCTTGTTTTCAGGTCTTTAGCATGAGATTTTCGCGTTGGATGATTTTAAATACGGATGTTCATGGAGCGGGGTGAGGTCAGAGATCATGATCCTCATCTCCGTTCTCGGTTGGAAATCCATCCCCCATCCTCACTCCCCTGTCCCTCGTGAGACCCCATCCTCTTGAAAAACTGTTTGATATTTTGAGGTTGATGAACCATAGTTAGGCTAGAATCTTACAATTGAATCAAAGCACAGGTTACTACATTGAATGTAGCTTTGTAAATGTATAGTATATTATATGAAGTAAACATATGACCATTGTACAGCACTGTTACGAAGCAAGGAATTTCTTTCTGTCCTCTTTCTTTCTACTCAGGAACAATACGATACTAAACAAGTTTAGAATAGTCGGGGTCGGGTTCATGGAACGGGACTTGTTATCTCCATCCCCATTTCCGATCTCTATTGGGGATTTCCCAGCTTCCTCCAACCCGACGTCGGCACCCAATTTTACTCCCAAATTCATTTTATCTGAATATGGAGAGTAGAATGGTATATTTGTTTTTTGAGGTTCAAATGTCTACCGTTGATAGTAACGATCGAACTATAAAGATATTTGAAGAGGAGTGAACATGAATGAGGATTGAACACGGACTAAGTATATATATATATATATATATATATGACTTATGGGGTGGAACAACCCTGGGCAGGATGTACTTTGGACCCTGACCCGGGTTGGTTCAGAGTTAGAATTCAGACCCTCTTCAAGACATAACGTCCCTCTTATTTGAATCTATCGCACACGACATCCCACCGTTTCTTCTGCAAGAGCAATTGGAGACTCTCTCTCTCTCTCTCCAAGAACCCATAGAAGAACAAGGAGAAATAGAAGCTAGTCAGCTTCCCTTTGTCATGCTACCATTGAAACAAAGCGAGCCACGGCAGAGCCTCGCCCTTTCTGATGCTTCAACGAAATCAGCCATGGAAAATTCAGGAAGGCACTCCGATGCACCAAGAAGATCGGCCATGTCCGTATCGACAAGGCATTCCGATGTACCAAGAAATTCAGCCATGGCAACGAAGCCATCGTTAGCGGAATCAAGAAGACATTACGATGGACCAACAATATTTGCTGGCGCTGAATCAGGAAAGCATCTTGGCGTCGAAATCGGTGATTCTTGGGGTGCAAAACCCGAAAAATATTACCAAGATACGATGGAAGAGGCCGAAGAGAAGACCCCGTTATTCGGGTCGAGGTTTGATCGCAAGGAGAACGCTTGGGTGATGTCCCTCATTGTGGTTCTCAACGTGATCGTCTTCGTTGTGGCAATGTTTGTCAATGATTGCCCGAGGAATTCTAATGGTGATTGCGTTTTCAGGTCCCTTCGCCGGTTTTCCTTTCAACCGTTGGGCGAGAATCCTCTTCTTGGGCCTTCTTCCTCAACGTCAGTCTTGTTTCTCTCTCTCTCTCTCTCTCTCTCTCTCTCTCTCTCTCTCTCTCTCTCTCTCTCTCTCTCTCTCTCTCTCTCTCTCTCTCTCTCTCTCTCTCTCATAGTAAACACAGACACGCACACATCCACATAAGCTTATGCACACACAAACACACATTTTCACCCATTAATCCAAGAGAAGCACAAAATTAATCTGCCTTCTCTCTTAGAAATGCTGCACCCCCTACCAACAAAATATCTCTCTTGAAATGTGAAGGATTTGCACGACTACTCACATGGATTTCGTGTAGCTCGGTTAGCCTTTGATCTCAAGCATGGCTTCAATCTTTCAGCATACTTCTTTGTTTATGAAGTGAAGGTTTTGATCTCTAATTTGCATTGCCAATTTATGGTTGCAATACTTTTGCATGGTTATATGATGTTTTTAGTTCATAATTGATACATTTCATTGTTCGAGAAAGATGCAAACGGTTATCCATTGTAACCCTCAAGATTTCTACCTAACAATATAAGGACGAACTTTTCCTGCAAACTGATGATCATCTGATCTGTTTTCTTAGATTGGACAAAATGGGTTCTCTAAGGCGCATGAAGATAACCTCACAGAACCAAAAATGGCGCCTTGTAACATTCACATGGCTAAATGCAGGAGTTATCCATCTGATTATCAATGTTTCAAGCATGTTATTGACAGGGATATGGCTAGCACAGGATTTCGGGCCATGTGAGCATCTCTATCTTGATTCTTACAAATTTTCATAACGTCTTAAGAAAAGGTTAGTGCTCCACATATCTATCGGAAACCCTTGCTTAATGATAACAAGTTAATGTCATTAGGGTGCTAATTTTGTCCTGTTGCAAGTACTCCAGTTCAATCGATTCACCTCACCAATCTCACAAAGTCCCACCCTCCGAGCTAGTGTATCTGCCTATAGTTGTTTGTCATTAGTGATGCTGGGAGATTTATGTGAAGATGAGATTGAAATTTTCAAGCACCAACTATCATTCTGGTTTTTGTAAAAGAACACAGATGAGTCCCTGTTCTGTGCTTTCTATGTGATATTCCTTTGCTTACAGGGAAGACAATGACCGTCTACCTGCTTTCTGCACTTGGTGGTAGCCTGCTCTCTGCGCTGTTTGTAGAGAACATTCCAGCCATTGGTGCATCAAGTCCACTGTTTGGATTACTTGGAGCCGTTTTATCGGGATTACTAAAAAATTGGCCAAGATATGAAGATAAGGCAAAATCTGTTTGAACTTATTTCATATTTCAGTTGGTTCTATTAACATAGGAATGAAGTAATTTTCTGAACATTCTGTAGTTGGCAGCGTTGGTCGTGATGTCTTTTCTAGCTCTCGTGCATTTCATTCTTGGACTGCTGCCTTTCGTGGACAACTTTGCAAACTTGGGGGGCTTTATATCGGGAATTCTTCTTGGATTAGTGTTCTCTTTTGATCCCCAAAGAAGGTATTTTGACCGAAAGGCAGAGATATATTGCTATGATGAGAAGGTGTTGCCTAAGTCTTTTCTTCCCAAATTAGAGAAACCAACACCAAGGATTGTCGCCATAGTAGCATTTTTTTTCTGGTAGGTGTTACAAAAGCAAAGTCGGTCGGCTTCATTCGATGGCATAATTCTTAAAATGCACGTTATTATATGTGCAGTTTTGCTGTACTTCTTCTAGCAGCTCTATATGGAGTAGATGGAAACAACTATTGTAGCTGGTGCCACTATCTGAATTGTGTTCCTTGCAGAAGGTGGAGTTGCAATGAGAAGGGTACACTTTGTGAGGTATGCCAAATCACCATTAGTTCTTCTTGTTCACCGCTGCAAGTTAAAAGAAAGGGCCTGTTTCCACTAAGAGGGAATTGAGGGAAAGAGCATCCTTTGCAACTTCTACCTCAGTTCCTAATTTTGGATTTCACTTTAGTGATGATTAGTTTGAATAACTGAATTCTCTTTTCGAGTTCCCTCCTAACTTGAATGAACTGTTTCTGTGTTATTATGTATCTATACCTCTATTCGTGCAGACTTCAGTAAGCAGTGATCGCGTGACACTGACTTGCAAGATCAACGGCAAGTTCAGAATTTTCCCTTACGCAAACATATCTGCGACAAGAATGAATGATTTGTGCAGCCAGATCTGCTCCTAAGGGTTTATGGAGTGTGTCGTGCAACGCGGGACTCGTGTGTGCTTCGACATTTGGCTTGACGAGTTGTAAATGTTGGGAGCTCTCAGAGTCGACAGATTCCATTAGATGCAGTCTCAATAACAACTCCTGGAAACAGTAATAAGGTTTCTCTTTTGTGTATTTGTTCTCACATTATGTGAATGAAAGGAAACAATGATGGGAAAGAGCAGGTTATTTCATGTGTAGTTGAAGTATCAACTCATGTCATGCTAAATCTCCACATTTAACTTATATATATATATATATATATATATATATATATATATATATATGTTCATCTTTCACTTTTGAGGGGTACGAGTGTTATTTAAAAATGTTGGGGGTGTTTGAAAAAAATAAAAGATACCCTTTTTGTACCTCATAAAAGTAAATTATGAACATAAGTAATCTACCATAGGTTGCACTCATAAACTATGTTGTGTGTAAGAAGGGATGGAAGATGATATACTCTCATTCATCTTAGATTGTTATTGACAATCCAGATCGTCTATATTTGATCCAATGGTCTATATTAAAAAAAAGTAAAAGTAGTTTTCCATATATTTTGTACTTTTATTTTTCTCTTTTTAAATTTAAAATGTCCTATCAAAGAGATCGATGGTATATATTGTGAAGAAGAGTCTAACAACTCACAATAGTTTTTCTCTATTGAGCGAGCTCGAGCTCCACAACAGTGAGCCAAGTTAAGTCACTAGCAACCCGATCTCAAGTAGTTCAATTCACTTCCACCCCTACATTGAATAGTCCTCGGAGAGGTTTTCTCCTTGTTTTTTTTTGTCGTTGAATAACTCAGAGAAACAACCTTTGAATGTGAAATTCTGAGGTTCGGATCCTCCCCTCTTGGACCCTGTTCTGGCTTCTTGGACGTTGCATGAGGGACTGACTGCCCATGGGAATCGAACCCTGTTGGCCAAGGGTCTTTTCGTGTGAAGATGTGAATGACTGAACCCATACTTCTCTACTGTTTGCCAGTAACTTCCCCCCCTCCTCATTTGTTTCTAGGCGATATTTGTCTCATAAGTTTTTACTTCCCCACGTGATATTATCAAAAAAACTCGAAAGACGTGAAGATTCTTAAACAATAAAAGAAAATAGACAAAAGGAAAAAGTTAAGAATAGCCTTTTCCCAATAAAAATGCATGAAAAATACTTGAAGGTTTACAAAATCTAGGGGTGGCTATTGGACCCGACCCTGGATGTCTCGGTCAGGGTTAAGAAACACACTTTGTTGGGTCCCTGTTGAGCTGAAGCAACCGACAAGGAATCAGGTCTGGTCTTGGTGTGTGTGTGTGTATATATATATATATATATATGTATATAGATAGATAGATAGATAGACAGAGAGAGAGAGATTAAATCATGCTCACCATTGGTGATGCTTATTCATGTCTCGATGTTGCTTTATGGTAGCATGAGTGTAATAGGGTAATTTTTTATTATTTTTTAAATATCTTATGCAAACCTTTGAAATGATACTCATGCTATAAAAAACTGGTGGGCAAGATTTGGTTTTTCATATATATTAAGTCAGCAAATCAAGAAAAAAATTACTATTAATATTCCTCGTATACTAATAGATCATTCTTTATTAATATTTTTAGATTATTAATTTAGTTATTAAAAAAAGGAAAGAGGACAAGACATGAAAATGCATGCACGTGGAGTTGCTTGTGGGTGAAGCTACAAACCAAGCAAACCCAAAAGTGATGCCAATTTTTTATAACCCACACGACGTTTCCATTCCTTCGTTTCCACACGCACAGGTCCTCCTTTCTTGGTGGTGAAGCGGGGACCAATTCCTTTCCAAATCTAGGATCCGATTTGATACAAAAACATGTGCCAGCCATTTTGATTCAGACCCATGGATCCAAAACCGATTCTTTGAAGTGAAGTCCAGCATCAGGCGGATTTGGACTTTGGAATGATCAAGATTGGATCTGAAGAATGAGAATCAAATCGAAGGGCTGCCGACTTGGTAGTACGATCCAAGTTTGGATCATCACCATCTTCTTCTTCTTCACCCTACTTGAAGAAGTCGACCTTAAGCAGAAATTTCTTATTGTTAACAAAAAGGGAGTATGACATGCAACAAAAGCATTAGCTCAACGACAGGATAGTCTGTATCGTTGCTGCTGGTGGAGAGTTCGACTCCAGAGAGTGCATGGGTTGTGAGTGTATTAGGCTTCACCTTCCCCTTTGTAACCCCAAAAAAGGGAGTATGGCACTATCGGTAAAGACCGTTCAGCGAGCATGCTGCGCACTTGACACATTGGGAATCTATGAAAGGTCGTCTCGGATTGATTCCCTGTCTCCAAATAGAGCTCGGATCGGAAACAGACCCACATATGACCAAATCTTTGGATGCAGAAATCCAACTCAGACCGACACGGTTCTGACATGATTCCGAGAGGTATGGACATTATTCTAAAAATCATGATATTTTTATTCTTTAACAAAGTATTATTTCATATATTTATATTCAAGATTTTTCAAATAATAACCATATTATATTCTACTAACAGATGGTGATGCTTTCGTGCATTCACTATCCTGAGAATTTGCTTTTCTTTGATGCTCTATATTATATTTCATAATAGAAAAATTGAGAAAATTGATTTTATAAAGTACAATGAATTTGCCAAAGATTAAGTGCAGATAGTACAAGCAAAACTCTAAATTCTATTATTTGTTTGAGCATATTTTCCACTCGAGAAGACATGATAATTTTCTCAAAATTACACACAAATATAGTTGGGAAGCTGATGGTTTGATAGGTCCTGAACGCCGTAATGGGAGCAATGGTTCAACTTGTACTCATGCTATCGTGCATAAGCGTAGACATTACCGTGTAAACTGGAACCGAATCGGGACCAAGCTGTTTAATCTTGGTTCAGAACCGTCAGTTTTGGTTCTGGTTTTGGATTGATTCCTAAACCACTTAGAGACAGCCAAGATCATTAAAGAAATTCAAATAAAAAAAATATGAAACCAATAGTTTGGAACTGCAGGTCCCGATTGTGACTTGATTCCGGTTCCACAGAAGGTGGAAATAGCGGTTGGTTCTCCGTTTCAATTTTGATTTTGTCGATTCCAGTTCCTAACATGGTTCCATTTCGATTGGAACCACCAAGTCGGCTCCAAACCAGTCGTATCTGCATAAGTTGATGCCTAGTATATATAGGTCATGGCCATGATAATCTAGGCAAGAGGTTCTTATTCCTCCGGCTATTTTGTGGAACTCATGGAACTTTTAGATTCAGATTTTTGTTTTGCATTTTCTTTTCAGGTGAAGTAGTACCATTAGTTTCAAAACTTGCTTAATAAAGCAACTAGAGAGAAGGGACCGCACGAGTTCTAGTTTAAGCCCAAACCTTTTGGAACTGAGAAACATTATAAAAAATGAAATGAAATTTTTTAAAAAGGAACCAAAGGTTTGAAACCACCAGTGCTGGTTTCGGTTCCATAAAAGATGAAACCGAAACCAGACCGATAGTCTCCGCTTTCGGCTTCAGTCACGTTTCTGGCTTGGTTCAGTTCTAGTTGAAACCACCGAGCCGGTTCATATCCGGCCATGCATCGGATGTGTAGACCATATCATGAGGCATCAGTAAACAGCCCTAAGGGCGACCAAGTCTCACCATCCAGTTCACAGGAAATGCTCATGGCACTGACTCTCTACACTGATCACCTGGCCCGGTTCACAGGACCTACAGTTACCAACTATGATGCACGAAACCAGTTCCTGTGAGATACCGTATGAAATGTATGGAACATGTCACGCAGATACTTTCTCTTCACTAAAGATATTATATTCAAAGAAACAATCCTAAAAGACATTTTTTCATATTTTTACTATTTCTTATGTATATATAGAGAGGAAATCTGAATCTTTGCTTATTTTTGGTATGTTCATTTATTGTTTTTTTAGTAGCATGAATGTAATTTAAATTTTTTAAGGATTTAACAAATAAAGAATAATGTTATTACACTACAATCATCTTCTTTTTATTTATCTCTCTCTCTCTCTCTCTCTATATATATATATATGCTCAAATCTATTCACACATTTTCATAGTTCGCTTAATATGATCAACAATAGAGATTTAAATTTTAAAATTAACATATATGAGCATGGACCATATTAACATTTAATGTAAAATTGTACATTTCATTTTTTAAATTTAAATCTCTATCATTAATCTAATGGTGATAAGTTTGAGCATGGACCATATATATATATATATATATATATTTACTATTTTCTCGTTTCTTAATTTTTGGAGAGTTGCGCTGTCCCCATCAAGCTGGAGTCTGGACCCAGGTGGGCTCAGTGGACCCAGTCTCAGCGTTTAATATGGCTGTGTTTCTACACCATTCTATTATCAACAAGTAAACGGAATTGATGAAAGAAAGAGGGGTTTCTTGAAATTTGGAGAACGTTTAGGTAGTAATATGAATAAAAAGGAACTTGGGAGCATGTTTTCCAAGAACAATTTAAAAGAAATAAAAGAGAAAGCATAACCGCAGTAAACAATATTTAATGAAAGCTTAAAAAATAATAATAATGAATGGCGTCGGGGAAAGGGAGAAAAGGTACTTTCGCGTGTGGACAAAACCACAACCTTTACTCACTTGCCTTTACTGGCTAACTAGTCGGGATCGATTTATCATAACTTGATCTTTCAACTTCTCATATATGAATACTCGTGCATTTTTCTTGAATTTTAGACATTTAGATAATAAAATTATTTTTATATATATTTCAGACATTTTTGCAACACTGTAAATGACACTTGTATAATGTCAGAGGCATATAATTAATTATACATGTTCGTAAATTAGGAAAAGTTGCAGTTCAAATTTGTTTATCGTCGAACAAATATGTATAGCCTTTAAATGGAAATTGAAGTTGAAGCACCCATAGCTAATTGGTAAACTGACTCAAGGTCAAAAATAGGGATCAGCCTAATGAGTTGCAGTCGAGTTCGTTGATATTGGTAGAGACGAACTAGAGCTTGGAGATGAAAGCTCGATCGAGATCACATACGAGCTGAGACATTCAACTCGAATCTCATGTGTTCATAATTTGATAAGTAGAACTTAACGATAAATATAAAGCACTTTTAATCACTCGATGCTAAATTTAACGAGAAAAAAGACAGGTGATTTATTCTTTAAAATAAAAAGTAAAGTTACTGAAAGAAAAGGAGAAGATGGATGATTCAAACTTGATTCATCGATTCCCCGTCGTCATCCACCAAATGCCTTTACGCCCTCCTCCTCCCCACCAAATCCTTTTAAAGATACCCCAAATATCCCAGAAGTGAAATAAAGGAAGACGAAAAAGCTGAACACTACAAAGGCCATTCTCACATAAAAGCCAAACCTCTCTCTCTCTCTGAAAGGAGGGTAAGTAAGTTGTTTGGTTGATTGAAGAAAAGATGAAGCTGGTTTTGGAGGTGTTGGACGCGTGCGACCTGATGCCGAAAGATGGTCAGGGTTCGGCGAGTCCTTACGTGGAGGTGGACTTCGACGGCCAGCGCCACCGCACCCAAACCAAGGAGCGTGACCTCAGTCCTGTGTGGAACGAGCGGCTCGAGTTCGCCGTCACCGACCCCGACGCGCTTCCCGGCCAGACCATCGTCGTTGATGTGTACAATGACCGCAAGTCCTCCGGCCAAAACCACCACCATAAGAACTTCCTCGGCCGCGTCAAAATCTCCGGCGCGTCCATCCCTGGCGCCCCCAATGCCGCTCCGGAGCGCTTCCCCCTCGAAAAACGCGGCATCTTCTCCCACATCCGGGGCGACATCGCCCTTAAGCTCTTCCTCGACGATGGTCCGCTCTCTGCTCCGCCGCAGCCGCCGCCAGCGGTGGAAATGGAGAAAGAGAAGAAGGAAGAAGGGAAAAAGGCAGGGAAGGAGAAGAAGGAAAAGGTGATGGAGTTTCCCGACCTCCCTCCGGCCGAGGCTGAGAAGCCAAAGCAGGCCGCTCAGGTCCACAAACCGCCGAAGCCGGAGGCAGCCGCTCAGTTTTTCGCGAGGCACGCTCAGGCACCGCCGCCGCCGCCGCCGGTAGTGGTGGTGCCCCAGCCCGGGAGTCTCCAGCAGGTAGTGCAGAGGAAAGAAGCGGAGTTCGGCCTGGTAGAGACGTCGCCGCCGCTCGGCGGCGTCGTCGGGTACTACAACCGGCGGGACAAGATGGCGAGTACTTACGATCTGGTTGAGCAAGTGGAGTTTCTCTATGTGAGCGTGGTGAAGGCGAGGGATTTGCCGGCAATGGATGTCAGTGGCAGCTGCGATCCCTACGCTGAAGTGAAGTTAGGGAATTACAAAGGCACCACTAAACACCACGATAAGACGCTCAATCCCATTTGGAACCAAGTTTTCGCCTTTGCGAAGGACAGGATGCAGGCGAGCATTTTGGAGATCACGGTGAAGGACAAGGATGTGGTGAAAGACGATTTCGTCGGGAAGATATCGTTTGATTTGAGCGAGATTCCGGTGAGGGTTCCGCCGGACAGCCCATTGGCTCCACAGTGGTACAGATTGGAAGACAAGAAAGGGGAGAAGAAGGTGAAGGGGGAGATCATGCTGGCTGTATGGCGAGGGACGCAGGCGGACGAGGCATATCCGGAGGCATTGCACTCCGACGCTGCTGCCGTCCCGGCCGGAGCCATCCATCACACCAAGTCGAAGGTCTACTTCTCCCCTAAGCTCTGTTACCTCCGTGTCCATGTGATCGAAGCACAGGACCTCATCCCGGGCGGCGAAAAGGGCCGGTCACCGGACACGTATGTCAAGGTCCAGCTCGGAAACATGTCCAGGAGGACCCGGCCATTGCAGATGCGCACTGTGAACCCGCATTGGAACGAAGAACTCCTCTTCGTTGCTGCCGACCCCTTCGAAGATCACCTTTTGATATCCGTCGAAGACAGAGTAGCGCCTAACAAGGATGAAACTCTCGGCCGGATTGTTATCCCTCTCTCGGCGGTGCTTCGCCGGAACGACAACAAGGTTGTTGACACTCGGTGGTACGGCCTCGAGAAGCCCTCTGTTTCTCAGCCGGAGGGCAATGACGAGAAGAAGAAAGAGGTGAAATTTGCGAGCAGGATCCACCTCCGGCTCTGCCTCGACGGTGGGTACCACGTCCTGGACGAGTCGACGCACTACAGCAGCGATCTCCGGCCGACGGCGAGGCAATTGTGGAAGCAGAGTATAGGCGTGCTGGAGGTCGGGATCCTCGGCGCCCGGAATCTTCATCCGGTGAAGACCCGGAACGGAAAAGGCAGCACCGACGCTTACTGCGTGGCCAAGTACGGGCGGAAGTGGGTTCGCACTCGCACCCTCCTCGACTCGCTCTCTCCCAATTGGAACGAACAATACACTTGGGAGGTCTACGATCCCTGCACCGTTATCACCATCGGCGTCTTCGACAACGGCCAGGTTACGGACTCGAAGGACGGCCGCGATCAGCGAATCGGAAAAGTAAGAATCCGGCTGTCGACGCTCGAAACCGACCGGGTCTACACGCATTACTACCCTCTTCTCGTTTTGCAACCCTCTGGCCTGAAGAAGACCGGCGAGCTCCATCTCGCCGTGCGCTTCTCCTGCTCTTCTTTCATCAACATGATGCATATGTATAGCCAACCGTTGCTGCCCAAGTTGCATTACACAAATCCGATCCCCGTGATGCAGTTGGATTACCTCCGGCACCACGCGATCCAGACGGTTGCGCTCCGGCTCGGCCGGGCAGAGCCGCCACTGCGAAAGGAGGTTGTTGAGTACATGCTGGACGTCGACCAGAACATGTTCAGCCTCCGGCGGAGCAAGGCGAACTTCTACCGGATAATGTCGCTGCTGAACGGGATTGTCGCCATCGGCCGATGGTCCGACGACATTCGCAATTGGGTGAATCCGGTCACCACCGTGCTGGTTCATGTGTTGTTCCTGATCTTGGTCTGCTACCCGGAACTGATTCTGCCGACGGTGTTTCTGTATTTGTTCCTGATCGGGCTCTGGAACTATCGGTTCCGGCCGCGGAATCCGCCTCACATGGACACGAGGCTGTCGCAAGCTGAGCGAGCAAATATAGACGAGCTGGACGAGGAATTCGACAGTTTTCCGTCGAGCCGAACGCCGGATGTTGTGAGGGTTAGGTATGACCGGCTGCGGAGCGTGGCCTCTAGGGTGCAGACCGTGGTTGGCGATCTGGCAACCCAGGGGGAGAGAGCACAGGTGATACTCAGCTGGCGTGACCCCCGTGCCACCACCATCTTTGTGGTGCTCTGCCTCATTGCTGCCATCTTCCTCTACGTGACGCCATTTCAGGTAGTGGCGGTGCTCGCTGGGCTCTACTACCTCCGCCACCCGCGCTTCAGGAGCAAGCTCCCCTCCGTCCCTGTCTGCTTCTTCAGAAGACTCCCCGCCAAGACCGACAGGCTTCTGTAGATAACTTCATCATCAGAAGAAGATGATGGTGATGAAGACGATGGATGTGATGGTAGTACTCGTCGAACTGTAGATTATGATCAGTGCCTTGGCAAATTTTTGTTTCTCCCACTGTTGTGTATCCTTTTATGTATTAACTGTTGCTTTATTAAAGTCATACATATGTTGGAAGAGCTGTTTGGGGAGTTTTCTTTATTGATTCAGGGTAAAGTACTGTGCCTGGTTGCTACTGAAGTTCACAGTTAGCCGCTAGCGGTAGTGGTAGTGACCTCTAACGGGTAGGATGACATACTAACCTCCAACCCGTGCAATAGCCTTACAGTAGCAGGCGGTCTACTTCTTCAGGATGGAGGAGGGACCCTGTCTTTGTTAAGAAATATATTTATTTATATTTGGGAACGGCGACCATGATCACATTGTGCTAAACTGGATGTGGAAAACAACGATATAAAGATGGTTCGAGCAGAAGTATTAACTTCATTGGGTTCAGGATTCGTGTTGTTCAGGGTTTTTGGATGATGCATGAGTTTTGATATGTATTAAACTAGGTTCATGCGAATCACAATATTCATTATAAACAACTCGAAGATCATACTGGCACGAAGAGTTGAAGGTCATGAGTTCGGCACCTGGAGTTGTCCATTCGGCTTCGGCCTTACCATGAAAGGTGAGGAAAAGATCAAATGAATGAGGCTACTTTAAATGGGTGGAAACTAAACTTGTCATGGTAGTCCATCGACTTGGAAATTGGCTTGTGAAGAGATCGGTTTTGGGTGAGAAATTTAAATGTCGACAAATTTAGAGACTCAGCGAAATCGATCTTGGTGAACTTGAATTTTATACAAGATCGGACATTTTAATTACAGAACGTTGTTAAACTTGAGTTCCGCATAAAATCGGTGTTTACTTGTGGATGTTGGCACACCATAGAATCACGAATGAACTCCCAAAAACTATTGCAACAAAAAGAGTTAAGTGCAGGATTCTTTTCAATGCCTTTGTCTTAAGTACCAACTTTTAAGCTTTTTCAAGGATTCGCATTTTATTTTTCGGATATAATGAATCCTGACTTTTAGGATATAATGAATCCTGACTATTGCCTGGAAGATTCAATGAAGGGCCCTTTGATAAAAGAAGTCAAGTTCTAAGCAATATTAGCAACTTAAGGAACTATAAGTTAAAACAGAACCGGCTCAAGATTGCAAGGATGTTTAGATGCAACATTCATATATTCTCTTTTGAGATCTAAATTGGCTCGAAATTATTATTTATGATGATTATAATCTCTCTTTTATTCCAAAAGATATTATCATTGAGAAAGACCATCACTTTCTCGGGGTTATAACCAATCAGTATTTGTGAAGAGGATGACTTTTCAATAATAACATAATATTAAAGTTTCTTTTGTTATATGTCAAGCATTATACCCATTCATAACGTGATCATAAATAGCGAGATGAAGGCAATGTCATCTTCTCAATGGACATTAATCAAATGTTAGCACCTTTTCTGATTTTGAAAATATTCTCGTAAGTTCATGAATTAATGAAAAACAGATGAAAATTTTATGCTAAACTAATTGAGCAGTGTATTGCATATTTTACTGCATATAGCTCGATCTTGAAAGATAGGACCGGGAAAGATAAGCCTACCTTATTGCTGCCCGCCATTGAAATGACTTTTTGTCATTTTCTTTTCCCTTCTTGCCGTTCTTATGGATTCTTACCTAGCCTAGCTTATCTTCAAGTGCCAGTTCCAATGGCGAAGAAACCAAGTACTGTCGGTTCCGATTGCAAGACCTCAGTTCCAGTTTTCGGTTCCCAGAGTTCCACACAGTTCCACAACGACCCTATAAAACAATATGCATGATTTTTTCTCCATGCATAATCCAGCTTTTTCTTTTTAAGAGCCTGCTTTTATTTTTTAATCCTCTAAATGTATGCAGTAGACTATATAAAGCAAAG